>SEYY01001826.1:27500-45000 GCA_009176605.1 Armadillidium nasatum | reverse complement strand
ATATATATATATATATATATATATATATATATATATATATATATATATATATATATATATATATTAGTGAGGGCATCCGCATCCGCGGAGCATCCTCAATATAAAATCAACTTCCGCATCCGCAAATCCGCATCTGCATCCGCAAATGAGAAAAAATGACATCCGATCCATCACATATATATATATATATATATATATATATATATATATATATATATATATATATATATATATATATATATATATATATATATATATATATATATATATATATATATATATATATATATATATATATATATATATATATATTTCACTCACAGACTAATGTATATTTGTTAAGTATTTGAAGACTTAAAAATTTTGTTGTATATAATATAGCCTGGGATGAATACGGGATTATAATAAACCTGTTGCTCTGGCCCTAGTGCAGTTTAGAGGCCTTTGGGTTGGTCCGCATTGCAGGTTCCTCATGAGCTTTCTCAATGTGATTTTCTTTTTGTACTGTAGTGAAACACAGGTAACACAATATCTCACTAGCTCAAGGATCAGGGATCGAATCCTGATTTTGCAGTATATATATATATATATATATATATATATATATATATATATATATATATATATATATATATATATATATATATATATATATATATATATATATATATATATATATATATATATATATATATATGGGGAGGACGTAGAGCCGTCCGAAGCGATGAAAGTACCCCCCATTGGGCTTAACCGCTGGGTGATAGGGTGGGCTAGACCACTCCGTTTCACTCCGTTGCCCTTTGGTTCGTTCCTTTTCGCGTTTCACCTTCTCAGAGGGTCTCTAGTGTACCCTCGTCTCACATTGGAGTGTCTATGCTCCAACTTTTCCTTCCCTCAACTCCCTTCTCACGTTCCTACAAATTTACAAGCGCTTACTCCTACATTAACTTTAAAATAACAACATAAAATGGCAAAACTTAAAACTGCCTCGGAGATGCTACGAGGGAGGGCATCCAAAGAATGCCCCTCATCCGCTCCTTTCCCCATCACCACTTGGGAGTTGGTGGCCTTCGGTGATGGGGTTAGTGCCATCAAAACCTCTATGCCGACTTGCCCTGGTGCACGATCTTCCATTTTTATTAACTTCTGCAACATTCGCGGTCTCTTTACTAATTTCCACTTTGTCGAACACCACCTCTCTTCTTCTCGACCTCATCTCTTATTCTTAACTGAAACTCAGGTGTTTGAGTGCTCTGACAGTAACCCATAATCTGTTTCCTCCTACTGTCTCTATCCTCAATTTTCAGCCAAAGGCGGATATTGCGCATATGTGCGCAACGATGTTGTTTGTTCTCGTGTCTCTAATTTGGAGTCTTCTGAATTCTCAACTTTATGGCTTAAACTTTCTTGCAACTCTACAACTAAATTTATCTATTCTGTCTACTTACCTCCTAACTCTACAGACTATCCAAAATTCTTTGACAATCTTAACTCCAAAATAGAACACATTCTTTCTTCTTTTCCTTTCTCCGAAATCATCATTTTAGGTGATTTCAATGTTCACCACCGCCAATGGCTTTCATCTAATTCTCACGATCCAGCTGGTGAACTCGTCTTCAAATTTACTATCCAAAACAACCTTGAGCAGTTGGTGCATTTTCCTACTCGTATCCCTGATTGCCTTGGTGATGAACCAAACATTCTTGATCATTTTCCAACTTCTTATTCTTCTCCTTACAATGTTTAAATCTTTCCTAATCTGGGTTCATCTGATCACCTTCTTATCTCTGTATCTTGTTCTGTCTCTTCAAGTCTTCAGCAAGAACGACCCCCGCCTTCGGCGAGGAGACGTTTCTGGTATTTCGGTACCACTAACTGGTCTAACTTGCGGTTATACTTTTCTGATTTTCCATGGAATGATTACTGTTTCCGTGGGAGCGGTCCCTCTGAGTGTGCAGAACGCATAACCGAGGTGATTCTCTCTTGGCATGGAGGCGTACATTCCATATTCTTTCCCTTCCACTAAACCTAATAAACCTTGGTTTAACTCTGCTTGTTCTCGAACTATCCGCTTCAGGGATGCTACCTTCAGAGATTGCTATCGTCTTCAAACTCTAGTAACTCATGCAACTTATATTTCATCCCGGAATCGTACAAAATCTATTCTCCGTAACACTAAAAACTCCTTTCTCCGTTTAAAATGCAACAATCTTTCTGGTTCTACTTCCTCACGCCCTTTCTGGCATTTTGCCAAAAACATTATCTCTAACTTTGTTTTTTCCTCTTTCCCTCCTCTAGTATCTTCTGATGGTACAACTACCGTTTTGCCTTCCTATAAAGCTGAACTCTTCGCTCAAACTTTTGCTTCTAATTCAACCTTAGACGATTCAATCTTCCACATAACTATGATATCTTCTTCGAAAACACTCAACTCAGACCTTCATCTGTTCTTAATATTCTTGGTGTTTCTTTTTCTCGTGATCTTTCTTGGAAAGATCACATTACCTCTCTTTCTAAACAAGCTTCTAAGAGGTTAGGTGTTCTGAGGCGCCTTCATTATTTCTTTCAATCCTACCCTAGTTGCTTGCACTGTGTAAGGTGTTGTTCGCCCCTGTATGGAGTATGGAGTCACACATCTGGGGTGGTTCCACTCATACAGCTCTCCTAGAGAAGGTGGAGTTTAGAGCTTTTCGTCTTATCAACTCTCCTGCTCTCACTAACTCTCTCCAGTCTCTTTCTGCCCGTCAAATGGTTGCGTCACTTTCTCTATACTATCGCTATTACAATGGACACTGCTCTTCTGAACTCTCTCGTCGCATACCTCCTCCACTGAGAAGGGCTCGTGCGACTCGTCTTTCTACACAATCTCATCCTTTCTTTGTCCAACTCTCTGACTCCGGACTTAACCGCTATGCTCTGTCCTACATGTATTCTACTGGGAAAGTCTGGAACACATTCCCTTCTTCTATTTTCCTGAACTTTCTATGACTTACACACCTTCGAACGTTGTGTATCAGGTCACGTCTGCCTTTAATCTGACCAGGATCCCGTCTTTCTAACTAACTCTGGTGGAATTTAGTAGGCCTAGGCCACCAGAGGTATATATATATATATATATATATATATATATATATATATATATATATATATATATATATATATATATATATATATATATATATATATATATATATATATATATATATATATATATATATATATATATATATATATATATATATATATATATATATATATATATATATATATATATATATATATATATATATATATATATATATATATATATATATATATATATATATATATATATATATATATATATATTATATATATATATATATATATATATATATATATATATATATATATATATATATATATATATATATATATATATATATATATATATATCTATATATATATATATATATATATAATAATATATATATAATCTCTCTCTCTATCTCTCTCTCTCTCTCTATCTATATATATATATATATATATATATATATATATATATATATATATATATATATATATATATATATATATATATATATATATATATATATATATATATATATATATATATATATATATATATATATATATATATATATATATATATATATATATATATATATATAGGACGAGAGATCTCAAAATTTTTACCGATACCGATATCAAGACTTTCAACTTGACCGATACCGATATTGATACCGATACCGATACAATTATGAACTTTTAAATATATATATATATATATATATATATATATATATATATATATATATATATATATATATATATATATATATATATAATATATATATATATATATATATATATATCCAATTCCAGTAAGGCTCTAGGGGCCTATCAGCGGGGTCGGCATTGGTCTCCATCTAGGTTTGTCGTAAATAATTCCATATTCCACCAACTTTTCCACCGTAGGCAGCTGATGTCCCCTCAATGAATTTCCAACTGACTTCATCCATCTCTTCCTGGGTCTCCCTCTCGGTCCTCTTCCTCTTAGCAACCACTCTCACCTTCCTCTAGCAGCTTTCTCCTCCGGCATCCTCCACATGAGTCCCAACCATCTCTGTCTTACTGCCTCTCTCTTTTGAATTATTGGTCCAAGCCCTATAAATTTTCTTGTTCTTTCGCTTCTTATTCTCTCCCTCCTGGTCTTTCAAGCCATCTCTGATGCATAAATTCTGCTTTCTTCTCTTGTTGTCTTACTCCAAGTCTCAACCCCATATAAAAAAATTAGGGTCAGAGTACTTTCGAAAATTATACTCCTATATCCATTCTTTTGTTAGACAAGATTGTGTACAGTTCCCTCACAGCTCTTCTGTTTTTCTCCTTCCTGTTGTTGATTTCCAGCGTATTCCCCCATTCCCTTGTGAATACTCCCCACTAAAAACACATCTCCTGGCCATGGACCTTCAGCACAAGATCCTCTCCCTCCTTCTCCCTACTAACTAGTAACTATTAACAGTTCTGTCTCTTCCACATTCACTCTCAATTCTCCACTCTTTTAGCTTTTCAGCAAAACTTCTTATCACCTTTCTTAGCTTCTCTCTATCTTGCTATATATATATATATATATATATATATATATATATATATATATATATATATATATATATATATATATATATATATATATATATATATATATATATATATATATATATATATATATATTATGTCTACCCTGGTGGGTAAAGACCTGCTAGTTTCCAATAGAGTTGGGGCAATACCAGAACCTAATAGTTAAACGCCGACATAACGAGATCCACGGCGCTTGAATGTGCAAGTCAAAAGAAGTTAGGAAAGAGATAAAGTGAGTGTGTTCCGGACATTACCAGTAGAGTCCATGTAATGATTAAGTATGATACAGAGAAAGAATAAAACTGTGTAGAAAGGCATATTGAACGAACCATTCTCAATGGAAAAAAATGCAACGGGAGAGTTCAGAAGAGCAGTTCCCATTATATTAGCGATAATATAGAGTGAGTTACGTAACAGTTCGACGGGTAGAAAGAGATTGGAGAGAATTAGTGAAAGCGGAAGAGTTGTTAAGACGAAAAGAAATAGACTCCATCTTCTCAAGGAGAGCTGCGTGAGTGGAACCACCCCAGATGTATGAGACGTTCTCCATACAGGAGAGAACAACACCCCTGTAAAGAGCAAGCAACTGGGGTGGTGTGAAGAATTTCTGAAGCTGTCTCAGAACAACCAACCTCTTAGAAGCTTATTTAGAAAGAGAAGTAATGTGATCCTTCCAAGAAATATAACGGGAGAAAGAAACACTGAGAATATTATGGACAGATGAAGGTTTGAGTTGTGTGTTTTCGAAGATGTTATATCAGTGTGGAAGATTGTGTCAGTAGAGATATGGAGGAACTGAGTTTTTGAAATAGTAAAACAACTATGTTTTATCTACCGCAAATGTAAATGCAAGAAAGATCAGAGGTCAGTTGCTCCAAGGCCTCCATTCTAGCGGCAATTATGTGTTACTGGAAGCTGCTCTTTTCAAACTGAAATTGGTAATGAAGGGTGAAGTGGAAAATTGTTGGGGACAATACATATTTTTAAGGAAGCACCACTATTAATAGATTTAAAGGATGAATTGTGGGCGTCTTCAACAGCAGCTTTAGAACGACCGGAAAGAAAATCAGGGAGAAGACCACAGAGAGGAGGATAGAATTCGAAAGAGGGAAATTTTGAAATCAAAGATTTGTACCAGACCATATCGAAAACTTTCGAAATGTCCAGCAAAATATTCAATGACAGCAAAATATTCATCAAAATACCGTAGAGCTGAAGACCAAGAGTCATGGAGAAGGGAAAGAAGATCATCAGTAGTGCGTTTCTTTCGAATGTCATATTGGCGATCAGTAATAAGATTTGAAGAATTGAGATATTTCCAAATCTTCCTGTTAAGAATAGATTCGAAAACCTTAGAAAGAACAGAGGTTAAAGAAATGGAATTATATTTGGAGGGTTGATAGGGGTCCCCTTCTTCGAAACAGCTGAATGAGCGCACATTGAAGTAAAAAGACCGAGATGAAATAGTTTACAAAGGCAGAGTGCAAGATAAGAAACATAAGTTTTGAGAACCAAGGGATACCTGCAAGACCGTACGTTTTCTTAGTGTTAAACTCTGAGAGAACAGAAATGACATATTTATTTGAAATTACAATTGAAGTCATAAATAAGTTGGAAGGAAGTTTATGAAGGAGGAATAGCTCTCGAATTAACAGAGTTAGAAGAACAGCTGAGGAGGTCGTTGATGAAAAGTAAGAATAAAGTAGGAGATAGAACAAAACCCTGAGGAACACACGATATATATATATATATATATATATATATATATATATATATATATATATATATATATATATATATATATATATATATATATATATATATATATATATAACAGAGATCGGTTTGTTCCTCGGGAACATTATTTTTAGCAAAAACAGGATTGCAAAAAATACGTAGAAAGCATACTTGAAAGTCATTAATAGTTAACATTTATTGACAACAATGGTGCTATACCCAAATCGTCGACAGGGAAAGTAGTCGACAGGTCAAAGGGCCGACACTTTTGAAAAAAATGTGTCGATCAGTTTTCTTTTCAATTTCAACGTCTTGACGTTTTGGACACATGTGAAAAAAATGTGTCGACTGTTTGACCAACATCGTATTTTTTTTATATCGATACAATCGATATGTAAGCCTATTTTCTTTAATTTTATTATTATAATAATTATGAATATATTTTTTTTTGATTTTTAATCGATTATTTTAGTAGATGCATGGCACACGAACATTTGTCTACGGGGACTCTGTCCCCCGTACCCCCGACCCGTGAGTGATGATGACATAGTTTTATCGATTAATCGATATTGATTTATTGTGTCGACGATTTGGACGAGTTATAAAAAAAAGTTGTGAGCCCTTTGACCTTACTAACCGACGTTTTGGACAAGTGAGAAAATTTTGTTAATGACATGTCGGCCCTTTGACCTGTCGATGATTTGGGGTATTTCCCACAACAATTAGAGTATATTGTTACTATTTAAAGGTAACAAATTTAATTTGTTACTTTTAAATAGTAAAAATGTACTCTGCTGTTGTCAATAAATGTTAATTATTAATAACTCTCAAGTATGGCTTTCTACGTAATGTTTGCAATCCTGTTTTTGCTATATATATATATATATATATATATATATATATATATATATATATATATCATGTACAGTACCTCTTAATATGTTACCAATTGATTTAAATAAGGGATTAAGATAAAAGTAAGCTATTTAAGAAAACAAACCAAATGGTATAAAGGAAATGACGTGAAAATAAATATAAAAGCAGTTTTGTGCATTTCGAAAAATCAGTTTTAGTGGAAGGCAACATGTTTATTTTCTGGAAACAAAATTATCGGGAAACGACGTGGCAAAATATTACGTAATATTAATAAAATATTACATAATTTAATTAAGTAATTAAATAAATGAACAATTAAGTATAACAAGTTGAACTATGCTACACAAATAGCTATCATAATTTGACCAAAATCGGATCTGCAGTTACAGAGATAAAGAATATAATCCAAAAAATGTAATTAAAGGTTAATTAGTAATTAATTAATTAAAAATATGGAAAATCAAGAAAACAATGCTTCTTGGTATTTAAAATTCTACAGCCAATGAAAGTGAACATTCAAAAAAAAGCAAGCTAATGGGATTGTTACCTTAAAAAATCTGATATCGGTATCGGTCATTTTTTGCCGATACCGATTCCTAAAAAAATACCGATACTTACCGATACCGATGCTTCACTCCATCCCTTATATATATATATATATATATATATATATATATATATATATATATATATATATATATATATATATATATATATATATATATATATATATATATATATATATATATATATATATATATATATATATATATATAGCATGACAAACTTAATTTGATTCTGTTCGTAACCTCCAATACTTCTTTATGCACTATTAAACTCTTTCCTTATCCTGTTCTGTTTCCTGTTCTGTCGACTGATTCAAAATAAACATTGAGTGATTTGGTGTTTGAATTTAAACGAGTGAGCGAAAGTGAAAGACTAAATATTTTCCTCCTAAAATAAAATTATGAAAATTAATGCTAAGCTAAACGAGGTCGAAGGTCAATCGGGGTTGGATAAGATAAACATCAATATAAATGGGTTAAAGCATATCTGATACTTCATATATAAGTACTTAGGGGTGTTTAAGGATAATGAGGCTTTCAAAGGAAATGAAAAAAAAGATTGACTTTAAGCTTTCTAAGTCTTAAAAATATTAAAAAAAGCTTTGAAAATCAATGAAAAAAGGTAATTTATTCTCGGTAGGAAAAAATATGACTGTTTGAGTGTGTATGTTTGATCAAAGTTGTTCTGAATAAATGTGAGACTTTGGTATTAAATTCTAAGAATGAAAAAGGGAAAAGAAAAGAGAAAGGATAAGATTAGAATATACGGTTAGAGGTATGTAAAGTTAAGAGAGATGATTTGTAGAAAAAAGAAATGAAAGGATACTGAGATGTTATGGCAAGAAGCTTAGACTGAATAATGAGAGATTGGTTAAGAAGGTTCGTATATTCAAAGTAAAAGGAAATAGAAAAAGGGACAAATGGAAAAGAAGAGAGTCCGATAGAGTAAAGGACCTTTTAAAAGGAAATGGCGTTGGTATGGATGATGGTAACAGATAGTTGAGTGATTTAATCACTTGAAGAATAGTAGAAGATACAAAGTTTCTTTAGGAGTTCAAGCAATTCAACAGCCTTGAACAATGCAGTTACATGAGAATTACGGATTTACATCCTCTCTCTCTCTCTCTCTCTCTCTCTCTCTCTCTCTCTCTCTCTCTCTCTCTCTCTCTCTCTCTCTCTCTATATATATATATATATATATATATATATATATATATATATATATATATATATATATATATATATATATATATATATATATATATATATATATATATATATATATATATATCAGCATGTATGAAATAGTAATCGTGCTAATGTTTAGTTACTGTTAAGAAATAAAACCTTGAAAATTATTTTATCTTTAAATGCAGAGAAAATTTTTTAAAGCATCTACAAATTACTTCCTTCCAAATATATTTTATCAAGTTTCAAGATAAAGCAAGAATGTTTTAATGTTTTAGAAGATTATACTAATGCATTCATTCTATCAATGGTAAACTTACATAATATTAAATGACATTGTAATTGTCGGTGTTAGGAGCTGATATTCTGGATGAGTTCAAATTTGCTTCCTTTGATACTGAAATAAACATCACATGTTCCGTAGAATGTTTGATATATATATATATATATATATATATATATATATATATATATATATATATATATATATATATATATATATATATATATATATATATATATATATATATATATATATATATATATATATATATATATATATATATATATATATATATATATATATATATATATATATATATATATATATATATATATATATATATATATATATATATATATATATATATATATATATATATATATATATATATTATTTATATCACCTCTGGTGGGCAAAGGCCAGAGGCCTACTACAATTCCACCAGAGTTAGGGGGAAAGACGGAAGAATGGTCAAATTAAAGGCCAGACGTGACCTGATATACGACGTTTGAAGGTGGCTAAGTCATAGAAAGTTGGAAAAATAGAAGAAGGGATTGTGTTCCAGACTTTACCGGTAGAGTACATGTAGGACAGAGCATAGCGGTTAAGTCTGGGGTCAGAGAGTTGGACAGAGAAAGGATGAGACTGTGTAGAAAGTCGAGTCGCACGAGCCCTTCTCAGTGGAGGAGGTATGCGACGAGAGAGTTCAGAAGAGCAGTGTCCATTGTAATAGCGATAGTATAGAGAGAGTGACGCAACAATTCGACGGGCAGAAAGAGATTGAAGAGAGTTAGTAAGAGCAGGAGAGTTGATCAGAAGAAATGCCCTAGACTCCACCTTCTCTAGGAGAGCTGTATGTGTGGAACCACCCCAGATGTGCGAAGCATACTCCATACAGGGGCAAACAACACCCCTATACAGAGCAAGCAACTGGGGTGGAGTGAAGAAATACTGAAGGCGCCTCAGAACACCTAACCTCTTAGAAGCTTGTTTAGAAAGAGAGGTAATGTGATCTTTCCAAGAAAGATCATGAGGAAAAGAAACACCGAGAATATTAAGAACAGATGAAGGTCTGAGTTGAGTGTTTTCGAAGAAGATATCATAGTTGTGTGAAAGATTGTGTCGAGTAGTGAGATGGAGGAATTGAGTTTTGGTGCCATTAAAAACAACCATGTTCACTCTACCCCAATTTGAAATACGAGATAGATCAGAGGTCAGCTGCTCCAAGGCAACCCTCCTTGCATCTAGTAACTGTTGTTGAGAGGGGCGCCTTTCAAATTGAAAAGAGTAATGAAGGGTGGAGTCATCAGCATAGGAGTGGATGTAATAAAGAGATGAAGTAATAGAGAGAAGGTCATTAATGAAAAGCAGAAAAAGTGTTGGGGATAGGACAGATCCTTGAGGAACACCACTATTTAATAGATTTATAGGATGAACGGTGGCCGTCTACAACAGCTGCTATAGAACGAACGGAAAGGAAATCAGAGAGAAGGTCACAGAGAGAAGGATTATAGATTCCGAAAGAGGGAAGTTTGGAAATCAAAGCTTTGTGCCAGACTCTATCGAAAGCTTTCGATATGTCTAGCGCCACAGCGAAAGATTCACCGAAATGCCGAAGAGCGGAGGACCAAGAGTCAGAGAGAAAGGAAAGGAGATCACCAGTAGAGCGTTTCTTACGAAAGCCATACTGGCGATCAGAGATAAGATTAGAAGATTTGAGATGTTTCCAAATCTTCCTGTTAAGGATAGATTCGAAAATTTTAGAAAGAACGGAGGTTAAGGAAATGGGACGATAAGTTAGAGGGTTGAGATGGGTCCCCCTTCTTCGGCACAGACTGAATGAACGCACGTTTCCAGCAAGAAGGGAAGGTTGAAGTAGAAAGACATAGACGAAAAGGTTTACCAAGGCAGGCTGCAAGCTCAGAAGCACAAGTTTTGAGAACCACAGAAGAGATACCGTCAGGACCGTAAGCCTTCTTAGTGTTAAGCTCAGAGAGCAGAAGTGACGTCTTTAGAAGAAATTATGATTTTAGGCATAAATGAGTTGGAGGGAGTTGAAGGAGAAGGAACAGCTCCGGAATCGTCTAAGGTTGAGTTGGAAGCAAAAGTTTGAGCGAAGAGTTCAGCTTTATAGGAAGGCAAAACGGCAGTTGTACCGTCAGAAGATACTAGAGGAGGGAAAGAGGAAGAAGCAAAGTTAGAGTTGACATTTTTTGCAAAATGCCAGAAAGGGCGTGGGGAAGTAGAATCAGAAAGATTGTTGTATTTTAAGCGGAGAAAGGAGTTTTTAGTATTACGGAGAATAGATTTTGCACGATTCCGGGATGAAATATAAGTTGCATGAGTTTCAGGAGTTTGAAGACGACGGTAATTCCTGAAGGCAGCATCCCTGCGGCGGATAACACGAGAACAAGCAGATTTAAACCAAGGTTTATTAGGTTTAGTAGAAGGGAAAGAATATGGAATGTACGCCTCCATGCCAGAGAGAATCACCTCGGTTATGCGCTCTGCACACTCAGAGGGACCCCTCCCAACGGAAACAGTAATCATTCCATGGAAAATCAGAGAAGTACAACCGCAAGTCAGACCAGTTAGTGGCACCAGAAATACCAGAAACGTCTCCTCGCCGAAAGCGGGGGCCGTTCTTGCGGAAGACTTGAAGAGACAGGACAAGATACAGAGATAAGAAGGTGATCGGATGAACCCAGAGGAGGAAAGAGTTTAACAGTATAAGGAGAAGGATAAGAAATTCGGAAAAGATCAAGTATGTTGGGTTCATCACGAAGGCGATCAGGGATACGCGTAGGGAGATGCATCAACTGCTCAAGGTTGTTCTGGATAGAAAATTGGAAGTCGAGTTCACCAGTTGGATCGTGAGAACTAGATAAAAAAAGGTCAGGAAGATCTCTGAGATTTCACCTTTGCTGCCTATACTACTGATATGCATAAAACCATAGCAAGCGACTCATCGAAATACAGAAGAGTCAGAGAGAACTGGAAACAAAGATTTTCATTCGGAAATAACTTCCTTGAGGAATCCATACTAGTTATCTTAGAAAAGATCAGAAGATTTAAGGTTTATCCAAATGTTCATGTAAAGTATATCTTATAAAACTTTTAAAAGATCAGAGGTTAAAGTGATAGAACGATTGTGTTAGATAGTTGAGAATGGAGAGCCTTTTTATCGCTTAGTGCACTCATTCAACAGAAGAAATACTTTCTCATGGGAGAATACAAGTTCGAAACCACAAGTTTTAAGAACCACAGAAATGATATCTTTGGGTTCAAACATTTCCTCTTTACAACCTCAGTGAATGCAGGAATTACATTTTTTGGTGTCAGTAAAAGGTGGAGAATGAAGAAGAGCTCAGTAATTGTTCAAAGTGAAAGCAAATGTAGGACATGAATAAATAGTTCAGTGTCGTTCGAAGGAAAAAGAGGTGGGAAAGATGAAGCAGCAAAGTTAGAGTTGGCATTTTTTTTCAAAATACCAGAAAAAAACTGTAAAAGAGGAGGAACTAGAATGATTGCTGCATCATTTACTGTGAAAAACATTCTGATGCAACGGAGAACGAATTAAAAATTATCCAGAATAAAAATAGACCGGATATTTACATATTTTCCATAATAGCATTCTTGAATATTAAAAAGTATTTGCATTCGTGAATATTGGAAAATAGATAATCGGTCCATCCATATACTTGTTACTCACCTTTACGTTTTCCAACTTAGAATAACATTCGCTTTCTTTTGGTGCAATACTTTTCATAAATTTACTTTTGGCAAGATTAATTTTAAGTTCTTTTCCTTTGCACGCTTGTTCAAATTCATAATTAATTTTTTTTTTAATCAGTCGCCTGTATAGTAACCAACAAAGAATTGATTGCTAATTCAACAATTATCCTCTTGTAGCTACATAACTGTCCCTCTACCAATTCTCTCCATATCCAAACTACATTATTTTTAAGGATATAAATAACCATGGAGTCACAGAATACTATAGTTTCAAACCTACTCCTTCTTCAAGATATTCAAATTTCTTCCACCCACTTAATCAGTACACATGTACTACTGCTCCTAAAAAATACTTTAATCTCATTCATCAATATTTCATTCACTCCTACAACCTTCCTTCTTTGAACTCTGCCTGCCTTTCTCTAAATCAATACTCATAAAAAAACGTTTTTTTTTCTTTTCTGAGTATTTTTCTGCCAATATTTTCAAGTTCAACACCTAGACCACACATCTTTGACAACCCTTAGAACAGTTTTCTCCTCCTATTTGTTTATCAGTGATACTCTTAGTCTATCTTTTCGGTTAACTCTCGTCCATATACTTTACCAACCACACTCAATAAATATATTCCTCTGTAATTAATGATTTCCTTTTTGTCGCTCTTACCCTTAAAAAATGGAACAAGACCAGTCTTGCCAATCTTGTGATACATTCCGCCTTTTCCAGCAAACAAGATGGTCTTTTTTCTTTAACTTCATTTCATCTTGAACTACATTTTCATCCAAATCTTTACGCCAGTTAGAACTTTTTCCCTCTCACTGTTTTTCTCATTCTAAAATAGTTTATCTCTTTCCCAATAATTTGTCTTTATCTTTCCATTCATCATTATTCCAGCTTTCCTCTCTCTTTTTTAACTTTAATACTTCCATGTTTCCTGGTTTATAATAGCCAAATATGTGGCTAAAACTTTCTATTCCCTTACTTCCACTATTTGCTTCCTCTTCTTTTACTTTTTTCACAAATCTTTTTCAGGTTACAAATTTACCTTATAATTATCAGTTAAAACATTTCTTTCACTTAAATCTCTCTTTCTTTCACTATTTCCTATTTTTCTGCTACTAACTTTTCGTACTCTGTTGAATATTCTTCAATTTTTAATTTTAATTTAATTTTTCACTTTACTAAATTCCAATCTTTCCTTCCAGCCTCATTTCACCTTTAACTTTGTTTGAACCAAATTATGACTGGATATACTCTGTACTGCTCCAATCAAGGCTTTCATATTCTGCATCCTATTTTTCTCAATGTGTTTTGCATTTGCATAATCAAACAAACACGATCACCAGTTACTACACTAATCTTTGCATTTTTGGGTCTTTTATTAAGTCAAGTGGTTCCAATTATCATCTCCTTTGCACAGAACAATTCAAACAATTTTTCCCACATTTGTTCTTGATTTGTACTCCAAAAGTGCGTTAAATTTAAACCATACAAGAAGAACACATTATAATTCCTGTTAAAACTACTCAAACATCTGTGTAATTCATTAGAAAACACGTCCGTTACTTCTTCTCCAATGTTATTTATTAGGATGTAATTGCAAACATTCGGACTTCGTTCCTGAATTTCGACTTTGTCCACAATTACCTTGAACAAATAAATTTACTTTCTTTCAAATATCTACATCATCCTTCTTTTGTTATTATTTCTATACTTTCTTTAACCCTGACTCTCTCATTGATATATGAAGCAACTCGTGCATTTCATCTTAGTTTCTCCCAAAGCATATATTTCCAGTCTCCTTTCCATGCATATTATCACTTCTCTTGACTTTATTGTTCATTGTATTTTTATTCATTTAAGAACGCAATTTCATTAATCCATTAAATATAACTTCATTTCATGATTTCTTCTATGTTTCTTCTATTTAAATTCAAAACATCTAAACTTTATAACTTTATAAATGTGGATGCGTATCTCAATTTCAATGCCAATGTTATAAGGATGTTACTGGGAATTTGCCACACATTTTTATATAATAAAAATTAAAATATTAACCCTTCAAATCCATTTTCAAACAGTTCATAAAAGATCGTGTAACCTAAAGACTAACTTTTATATTATTATAATATATATATATATATATATATATATATATATATATATATATATATATATATATATATATATATATATATATATATATATATATATATATATATATATATATATATATATATATATATATATATATATATATATATATATATATATATATATATATATATATATATATATATATATATATATATATATATATATATATATATATATATAATACTTATATAAATATATTTATATATATATATATATAATATATATATATATATATATATATATATATATATATATATATATATATATATATATATATATATATATATATATATATATATATATATATATATATATATATATATATATATATATATATTGTAATTTCTTCTAAAGACGTCATTTCTTCTCTCTCTGAGCTAAACACCAAGAAGGAGTACGGTCCTGTTGGTATCCCTCCTGTGGTTCTCAAAACTTGTGCTTGCACGAGCTTGCACCCTGCCTTGGTAAACTATCTCGTCAATGTCTTTCTACTTCAACCTTCCCTTCTTGCTGGAAAGGCGCACTGATCTAGCCTGTGCCGAAGAAGGGGGATCCCTCTAACCCCTCCAACTAGCTTCCCATTTCTTTGACCTACGCTTTCTCAAAAGTTTTCGAATCTATTCTTAACAGGAAGATTTGGAAACATCTCAATTCTTCTAATATTATCTCTGATAGCCAGTGTGTCTTCCGCAAGAAACGCTCTACTGGTGATCTTCATTCCCTTCTCTCTGACTCTTGGTTCTCCGCTCTTCGGCATTTCGGTTAATCTTTTACTGTTGCACTAGACATATCAGAGCTTTCAATAAAGTCTTGCACAAACTTTGATTTCAAAATTCCCTCTTTCTGAATGTATTCTTCTCTCTAATTTCCTTTCCGGTCGTTCTATATCAGATGAAACTTGAAGACATGAAACCCATCTTTATGTTTGTCATCCATGACTGGACAGCATTGTTAAATGGCACTACCTCCAAGAAATTTTATCTGCTCCATTGGATAAACCTGGTCCCCGAAATGTGTACACAATCTTAGGCAGTTACATTATGTCTCATGGTGAAAATTTAGCCTATAAAATACTATGATATTAATCTTCAAGTCATGGCCGAATCTCCTCCTTGCTTTACCTGAAATATAAGCTTGTCCAGATCATAATCATGGGATTGGGTTTTCCAGACGTAAACTCGTCAGGAGATTGAGAAGGTCGTTTAATCTGACGAAAGGTCTGTCTTCTATTGTCCGACAGTTCAATCCTTCAAAGGACTGCACCTCATTCTCCACATTCACTTGGAATTGGCGGCCCTTGATTATGGGGATTGTGTCATCAAAAACTCATGCTCGGCTTGCCCCGTTGCACGGTTTTTTTTAAACAGTTTCTGCAACATATGCTGTCTTTTTCCTAATTTCACTTTTGTTGAACACCATCTCTCTTCTTCTAAACCTCATCTCTTGTTCTTAGCCGAAACTCAAGTGTTTGGGTAAGCTGACATCAAGCCTTATTTTGTTACCTCCTACTGTCACTATCCTCAATTTTCAGTCAATGGCGGATGTTGAGCATATGTAGAAAGGAGGAGGAGAAGAAGAAATGCGCTCAATTTTGAAGTTAAGATACTCAAAGAATTTTGGATAGTATATAGATTTGAATTGATTTTTTTAAAAGAAATGAATTTAGTTGTAGAGTTTCAAGAAAGTTTAATCCATAAAGTAGAGAATTCAGAAGACTCAAAATTAGAGACACGAGAACAAACAGCATCATTGCACACAAAACAAGATTAACCATATAAATTTTTAAAATGTGCACCTAGTTAGTTACGATGTCGTTTCCTTATTCATCAATGTCCCTTTACATACCACTTTGGAATGGTTGGAGGAGTACGTAATAGACAATCATATTTTCGTTTCTGTTCTTTTTAAAACTATCAAAGAACTAATAATTTTATGTACTGAACACACGTTTTTTCATTTTAATGGTAATTTTTACAAACAAAAAGCAGGTTTAAGCATGGGGTTCCCCAATTTCCCCGGTACTTAGCAATATCTTCATGGAACTCTTTGAACTACACTTTATTTTGAACAACCCCCTTTTAAATTCCATTAAGTGGTACAGATATGTTGACGATGTTTTCGCAATTATTCCTAATTCTATAGATCCAAATTTTGTCGTGGCTCTTATTAATAACAAGGTCCCTACTATTAAATTCACTATGGAAAGAATGATTGATAATAAAATTCCTTTTCTAGATGTTATAATTGAAATTGATGTCCATAATAATATTCCAATTTTCTAAATCTTCAGAAAACCCACATCCACTAATTCTTACAT
>SEYY01001826.1:20000-22500 GCA_009176605.1 Armadillidium nasatum | reverse complement strand
ATTTTATTCTTAGTAATGACGAAATGATGACTGTTCGTTTACAGAGGCTTTTAACGACAATTCATGCAGAGCTGAAAGATAAGTCCAAGGAATTTTTTGTTGCAAAAAACTCATGAAATTTGATTCTACAGGTGCTTTTCATGAAGAAACCGCAAAAAGTTTTGGAAGCTTCTTTCGAATGGCCCTCCTCATAGCGTAAACAAAGAAAGCACACACAATCAACGAAACACTTGTGAAATCTTGCACTCTGACTGCTGCTAAAATTGTGCTCGGTGATGAATGCCAGCAAACGTTGCCAAAATTTCCCCTTTCTGATAATGCAGTGAAGGGTCGGCTTGATGATATTCGCAATAACATAAAGTCAAAGCTTTGCCATCTTTTTCTCTTCAATGTTTTGAAACAACTGATATGGCTCAGTGTTATCAGGTAATAGTTTACTGTCGTTTTATTGATATCAAAAGCTTAAAAGTAGAAATGCCGTTTTTAAAAGCTTTAATAACAACCCCCAAAGTTTATGATATAATGAGCGTTGCTAGTGAATATTTTGAAGAAAATGAACTTTCATGGGAAAAAGTTTTCCTGATCTGCACTGACGCTGCACCAGTTATGCTTGATTCTCGTTCAGTATTTATCATGTTGGCAAAAGAAAAAAAATTCAGCTATAATTCGAACCCACTGCGTTCTCTACACAAAAGCTTTGGTAGCTAAAACTTTACCAGCTGATGTTAACAAATCTCTGGAACTGGGAATACAAGCCGTAAATTTTATTAAGTCTAACGCCTTGAATACCAGACTTTTTTCAAGTCTGTGCAGATATTGGGGCCGAAAATAATACTTTACATTTTCACACCGAAGTGAGATGGCTGTTAAGAGGCATTATATTAAGTCAGTTTTCTGAACTAAGATACGAAGTACAAATGTTTCAATTGAATCAGAAAAAAAGAGAACTCCAAGACGCTTTCACTAAAGTAAACAATATTTTGTCATTAGCCTTCCTTTCAGATTTTTTAGAAGCTTTGAATAACCTCAATATGAAGCTACAAGGACAAAGATCCAACATTATGTTATTATAAGACGTAGTTAGTACATTTCTTGAGAAACACAGCTTTGGAAGTGTCGACTTCAAACTGGAAACTTTTCATCTTTGAATAGGCACAATAACCTTCTTCAACGATAACGATTTCAATTATCATGAGATAAGCAAGCAAATTGCATTGCATCTGGACTCGATTGTAGAGGAATTTAAACATTGTTTTCCTAATCTTTCTTTGAATGATTCGTTTTCGAAATTGACGCGAAATCCCTTCATAATCGATATCGACTCATTGGAGGAATTTAGCTGGAAGAGGCTATAGATCTGAAGAACGACAGAAAAGCCAAGGATGAATTTCAAATTACAAGTCTTGAAGAATTTTGGATTAATTACCTTTATATTAGGGAAGGATCCATTGTTGAAAAAAAAAATTTTTTTTCATTCGATTCTCCTGAAAATTTCAGTATAGATAGCTCTTTTCCCGACGAAAAAACTCCATTCCTAACGTTTTTACGAGGGATTTAAAGTTTAAAAGTTATTTCGGAAATTTAAGGTACGTTTAAATCTACGGTGAGGCCGCATAAAAAATTTTTTGGGTCTGAAATTTGGTTTGTATATTTCAAAATCTACTGGCTACAAACACTTCTTACAGAGTTTTGATGTGTGCATAACAGAAAACAGGTTATATGCCCTTACTTGACCAGGTGTCGAAATTTTTTTTTTCCAATTTTGAAAAATTCACACCTTCGGACAAAAAAATTTGTAAAAAAAAAAAAAATCTGGATTGGAAGTCTTTTTTTTAAAACTTTATTAGAGGAGGGATAGATCTAAAACTTTTATTTAAAAGACTTTTAAAACCTATTTGTCTGATTCGAGATACAGCTTATCGAAAATGGCCGAATTTTCGACGAAATTTCAAATTTTCCAAATTTTGAGAGGCTGTATCTCGAATCAAACAATTAGGTTTTAAAAGTGTCTTAAATATAAGTTTTAGATCCATCCCTCCTCTAAACAATTTCCAATTTTCAAAAAAATTAAAAAAAAAAAAAAAAAAAAAAAAAAAATTTTTTTTTTTTTTTCTCCGGAAGGGTATATTTTTTTCAATTAAAAAAAAAAAAAAATTTGAACTTCTATAATCAAACGCTATCCGTAATATTCCCAAATGTTTTCTGTTAATGTTGTAGAAATTGGGGCTAAGAATGTACAGGGGAGTTTCTGGATCATTCTGACCACTATTTTACCACTTCTATTTAATCTCTTTTTGAATTTTGACCCCCTATAACTGTTATACCATTAGAAACTCAGAAAAACGTCAGATATCGAATGTTTTCAGGGAAAAAAATGCATATATATTGTAAATTTCAGCTCAATCGGTCAAATAATAAAAAAATAATTTTGAGAATGGATCCTTCCCATCTGTTCTCAAAGGTAGCCACCCAAGCATTACGTATTCTTCTATCGTTTTCT
>SEYY01001826.1:0-15000 GCA_009176605.1 Armadillidium nasatum | reverse complement strand
AACAAAACAAAAGGGCGAAACTCAGAGTTGCCTCGGAGATGTTTAGAGGGGCGGCATCCAAAGAATTCCCCTCATCCATCACTCACCCCATCATCACTTGGGAGTTGGCGGCTTCCGATGATGGGGATTGTGCCGCCATGACCCTGCGTCCGGCTTGCCCCGGTGCACCGTCTTCTTTTTTCATTAATTTTTGCAACATTCGCCGTCTTTTTTCTAATTTCCCCTTTGTCGAACACCACCTCTCTTCTTCTAAACCTCATCTCTTGTTTCTAACCGAAACTCAGTTGCTTGAGTGTGCTGACAGCAAACCTTATTCTGTTACCTCCTACTGTCTCTATCCTCAATTTTCAGCCAAAGGCGGTTGTTGCGCATATGTGCGCAATGATGTTATTTGCTCTCGTGTCTCTAATTTGGAGTCTCCTGAATTCTCTACTTTATGCCTTAAGCTCTCTTGCAATTCTACTACTAAATTTATTTCTTCTGTTTATTTATCTCCTAATTCTACTGTCTATCTAAATTCTTCGAAAATTTAAACTCCAAAATAGAGCACATTCTGTCTTCTTCCCTTTTCTCAGAAATCAACGTTTTAGGTGATTTCAATGTTCACCACCGCCAATGGCTTTCATCTAGTTCTCATGATCCAGCCGGTGAACTCGCGTACAACTTTTCTATCCAGAATAACCTTGAGCAGTTGGTGCGTCTCCCTACCCGTATCCCTGATCGTCTTTTTGATGAACCCAACATACTTCATCTTTTCCTTTACTTCTTATCTTTTTAATTGTACTGTTAAACTCTTTCCTCCTCTGGGTTTATCCGATCACCTTCTTATCTCCGTATCTTGTACTGTCTCTTCAAGTCTTCCGCAAGAGCGGCCACCGCCTTCGGTGAGGAGACGTTTGTGGCACTTCGGTGTGCTAACTGGTCTGACTTGAGGTTGTACTTTTCTGATTTCCCATGGAATGATTATTGCTTTCGTGGGAGGGGTCCCTCGAAGTGTGCTGAGTGTACAACTAAGTTAATTCTCTCTGGCATGGAGGCTTACATTCCATATTCTTTTCCTTCTACTAAACCTAACAAACCTTGGTTCAACTCTACTTGTTCTCGCGCTATCCGCCGTAGGGATGCTGCCTTCAGAGATTACCACCGTCTTCAAACTCCTGAAACTCATTCAATTTATATTTCATCCCGGAATCGTGAAAAATCTATTCTTTGAGATAACAAAAACTCTTTTCTCCGTCGCAAATGCAATAATCTTTCTGGTTCCTCTTCCTCTCGCCCTTTCTGGCATTTTGCAAAAAATGTTAACTCTAACTTTGCTTCTTCCTCTTTCCCTCCTCTAGTTTCTTCTTATGGCACAACTGCCATATTACGTTCTACTAAAGCTGAACTCTTCGCCCATACTTTTGCCTCTAACTCTTCCTTTGACGATTCCGGGGTTATTCCTCCTCCTTCAACCCCCTCCAAGTCATTTGTGCCTAACATTGTAATTTCTTCTTCAGATGCCATTTCTGCTATCTCTGAGCTTAACAATAAGAAGGCGTATGGTTGAAGGTATTCCTCCTTCGGTTCTCAAAACTTGTGCTTCCGAGCTTTCACTCTGCCTTGGAAAACTATCTCGTCTTTACCTTTCTACTTCGACCTTCCCTTCTTGCTGGAAACGTGCGCTCATTCAATCTGTGCCAAAGAAAGGGGGGACCCCTCTCAACCCTCTAACTATCGTCCTATTTCTTTAACTTCCGTTATAATTCTTCTAATCTAATATCTGATCGCCAATATGGCCTTGGTAATGAGCGCTCTACTAGTGATCTTCTTTCCTTGCTTTTTGACTCTTGGTCCTCTCATCTTCGGAATTTCAGTGAGTCTTTTGCTGTGGAGATAGATATATCGAAAGCCTTCGATAAAGTCTGGAACAAAGCTTTGATTTCCAAACTTCTATCTTTCGGAATCTATCTTTCTCTCTGTGACCTTCTTTCTGATTTCCTTTCCGGTCGTTTCATATCACATGTCGTAGACGGCCATCGTTCTTCTTTTAAATCTATAAGTAGTTGTGTTCCTCATGGTTATGTCCTATCCCCAACTCTTTTTCCAATTTTCACCAATGACCTTATCTCTATTACTGCTTCTCCTATCCACATCTATGCCGAGGACTCCACCCTTCATTATTCCTTTCCATTTGAATGATGCCTAACTCCAACAGCAATTAATTGAAGCAAGAAGGATGTACTTAGAGCAACTAACCTCTGATCTTTCGAAAACACTATGGCCAAACATACATCTGTCCTCAATATTCTCTGTGTTTCTTTTTCTCGTGATCTTTCTTGGAAAGATCACATTACTTCTCTTCTAAACAAGTTTTCTAAGAGGTTTGGTGTTCTGATTATGCATTCGAGATTTTTTTACGCCACCCTAGTTGCTTGCTCTATATAGGGGCGTTTTTCGCCCCTGTATAGAGTACGCCTTACACATCTGGTGTGGTTCCACACATTCAGGTATTCTCGAAAAGGTGAAATCTAGGGCTTATCGTCCTAAAACTCTTTTGCTCTTACTAACTCTCTCCAATCTCTTTCTTCTCATCGAATTGTTGCATCATTATCTCTTTATTATCGCTGTTACAACGGAAACTGCTCTTCTGAACTCTCTCGTCGCATACCTCTTCCATTGAGAAGGGCTCTTGCGACACGACTTTCTACACAGTCTCATTCTTTCTCTGTCCCACTCTCCGACCCGAGTCTTAACTGATATGCTCAGTCTTTCATGTACTCTACTGGTAAAGTCCTGAACACACTCCCTTGATCTATTTATCCAACTTCCTTTGACTTGCACACTTTTAAACGCCTTGTATCGGTGGATCACGTCGGCCATTAGCGATCAGACTTCCGACTAATCCCCAATTCCTGTGGAAATTGATAGGCCTCCGGCCTTTGCCAACCAGAGAAGCCCATAATATAATATAATATATATATATATATATATATATATATATATATATATATATATATATATATATATATATATATATATATATATATATATATATATAATATATATAGCAATTAAAAAAAGTTTTTTTTTTTTTTTTTTGAGGGGGAGGGAGGGTGCTGTTCTATTAATTTCTTTATTCTACTATTCTTTCTTTGTCTTTGTCTTCTTTCTACATTGTCCAAGAGCAATGCTGTTGCTAGTTGCTTCGCTTCCCGGCACACATGAAATGTTTCTTCAACGTCTTGAAAATTTCGAAACAACAGTTCTTGCTCATATTGGCATTTGGTGTTATTTGACCTACTTTGGTTACTCCTGTAACACAGAAGCGCCTCAGTAGAATGGCATTAGGCCTACGTCTGAAGCCAATATTTTCCATTAATATTTATTTGTCAATAATGTTGAAAATACAATAACTTATTTCATGTTCGAAGATATAAAATAAGCTATGATAACTTCTAAAATGTATTAAAGTAATTTTTTTAATCACTTACCCTTAGTTGGAGCATATAATTTTCAACATCTTGTTCATTCATTTTGCCGTGTTCTTGAATGATGCTTTTCAGTCGTTGATAAACGCATTCTGCCATCGTGCAATCACCACACACGTAAAAATGACCTTTCTCCATCACAATTTGATTGTAAACTTTTTCTCCGACTTTCACCAATAGATCTTGTACATAAACTTATATATATATATATATATATATATATATATATATATATATATATATATATATATATATATATATATATATATATATATATATATATATATATAGGATTAGAAAAAGATGCTAACCTTTGGTAACGACGGCTCTCTGGAAAGGGCAAGGTAAGTATTTTTGAGTACTCCTTGGTTCACCATTTCTTCTTTTTCTTCTCTGTATAAATCTAATGCTTTTGTTCGACACCCAAAGAATAACATCATATCCCCTATTGACTCTGCAATTGAAATTTCAGTAAAAATCTTTTAATCAAATATATATATATATATATATATATATAATATATATATATATATATATATATATATATATATATATATATATATATATTATATATATATATATATATTATAATGTGTCACCTCCGGTGAGTAAAATGCAATGGCTTATTAAATTTCAATGGAGTTTGTAAATTCTAATAGCAGGTTCAAATTAAAGACTGATATGCCCCGATATGAGGTGCTTGAAAATGTGCAAGTCAAAGAAAATTATAAAAAATAAATGAAGGAAGAGCATCCCAGATTTTACAAGTAGAGGTTGAGTCTGGGGACAGAGGAATGGACAGAGCAAGAATGGGACTGTGTGAAAATGCAGGTAGCAAGAACTCTCCTCAATCAGAATCAGAAGAGCAAGTGTACATTGCAATAACAATAGGATAAGGAAGAGCGATGCTGCATTACGACTGCTAGGAAGATATTTTAGAGAGTTAGAAAGAGGTAGAGACTTGACAAGACGAAAGCGCTTCAGAACATGCAACCTCTTTGAAGCTTCTCTTCCTTCCAAAGAAGATTACTTTATAAGAAACATCGAGAATATTAAGAATATATGATTGTTTGAGTTGGGTATTTTCGAAGAAGATGTTATAGTTGTTTGAAAAATTATGTCAAATAGATAAAGGAAGAAACAGAGGTTTTAAGGCATTGAAAACAATCATGTTTTCCTTCCCCAACTGGAAATCGAGAAACATCGAATGTTAGTTGCTCCAGAGAATTTCTCCTAGCATTAACATTACTGTTGAAAGGGTCGTCTTTCAAACTGAAAAGAGAACTAAAGGATGGATAGGAGACGAAATTTCAGATTTTAAAAGTTGAAAAATAGAAAGTAGAAAATCAGTTGGTTTGGCATGAAGATATGAAGCTGTTTTGCTGAATATGAACATTGGGTAGTAGACGTTCCCTTTGTACACTACACCTTACCCCTCTGTCTGTTTTATAATATATTCCTTCATCGTTCTCATGCTACGTAAGTGTTGCTAAAAAATTGTTTCGTTCGTAATGGACACTTGTTTGAAAAAAACAGTATACAATCCAAAATATATATCTTGTATCCCTTGCAAGAAATTTCTTCCCCAGCTATTGGCGGTACGTCTCATAAAATGTATTCTCACAGGCTAATCTTACTTTTATGAGTCTCATCCGAATTTCCAATCACTGTTAGTTTTAATAGATTCATGCTAGTATTAAAACTTTTTCCTTTCTTAGGATCATTAAGATCTAATTGGCCATAAAACTTCAGTTGCATTCTATATATATATATATATATATATATATATATATATATATATATATATATATATATATATATATATATAATATATATATATATATATATATATATATATATATATATATATATATATATATATATTATATATATATATATATATATATATATATATATATATATATATATATATATATATATATATATATATATATATATATATATATATATATATATATATATATATATATATATATATATATATATATATATATATATATATATATATATATATATATATATATATATATATATATATATATATTATATATATATATATATATATATATATATATATATATATATATATATATATATATATATATATATATATATATATATATATATATATATATATATATATATATATAAATATATATATATTATCCTCTGGTAGCAAAGACTAAAGACCTACCAGTCTCCACCAGAGTTGAGAAATAGTAGAATCATGGTCGGGGTTTGAAAGTGCCGAAGTCAAAGGAAGTTGGATAAACAGATAAATGGAGTGTGTTCCAGAATCTACTAGTAGATTACCTTAAGTTAAGTCTGGGGTCAGAGAGTTGGACAGAGAATAGATGAGACTTTATAGAAAGGTGTGTCACCCGAGCCCTTCTCAATAGAGGAGGTATGCGACAAGAGAGTTCAGAAGAGCAGTGTTTGTTGTAATAGCGATAGTATAGAGTAAAGCAACAATTCGATGGGGAAAAAGAGATTGTAAAGAGTAAGTGAAAGCAAAAGAGTTTATAAGACCACTTTTTTAAGGAGAACTCTATGAGTGGAACCTGCTTAGAAATTAGGACACAGGGCCAAACGTCGCCCCTATAAAAAGCAAATAACTGGGGTGGCAAGAGGAAATTCTGAAGGCGCCACAGAACATCCAACTTTTTAGAAGCTTGTTTAGAAATATAAGGAATTTGATTCTTCCAAAAAGATTATGTGAAAAATAATACAAAGAATATTAAGGACAGACATAAGTTTGAATTGTATGTTTTCGAAGAGGTTAAGGAAAGTTCAAGTATATTGGGTTCATCAACGAAACGATTAGGGATACGGGTAGGGAGTTGCACCAACTGCTCAAGGTTGTTCATGAAAACTAGATGAAAGCCATTCGCGGTGATAAACATTGAAATCTAAATTGATGATTTCGGAGAAAGGAGGGAGAAGAAGAAAGAATGTGCTCTAATTTGGAGTCTAGAGAGTCGAAGAATTTTTTATGGTCAATAGAATTAGGTGATAAATAGATGGAACAAATAAATTTAGTTGTAGAATTGCAAGAGAGTTTAAACTATAAAGCAGAAAATTCATTATTGGAAGCTGCCAACTTCAATTGATGTAGGGTAAGGGGTGAATGAAAGGCATGGTTTGTATGCCATCTCTTCAAACATCTCCAAGATTTAAAATCACGTTATGTTGCTGATATCATTAGAAGGAGTATATATTTATGATATTATCTAATACGATAAAGGAACTTTTTTTGGTGACAGTCCTTGCTATGTAAAAATATTTAGGTAATAACAGTGATTATATAATCATTATGCAACAATGGATGAAACCAACGATGACCAAGCGTGATTGTTATCAACAAAATAATAAATAATTACAAAAAGTATAAAATAATAAATAATTACAAAAAGTATATGGGAGAAGTGGAATGAAAAAGTTGGGCATACTAAGAACAAATTGTACTTTCTAAGTAATGACCCGGTTTGTTATGGTGGTAACGTAATGGATTTCAAATCAGAGGGTGAGGTTTTAAATCCTAGTATCTCGAATATTTTAAGAGTTTGTATCCTGGTTTGGAAATATTGAAAGATTGATTTTCATTCAATAGATGACGCTACAATAAAGAAAAAATGGCTGGAAAATTTCAAAATGATGCTTAGGTGGAGTTAAGAGAAATTCGATGAAACCCTCGTGGATATAAATTTAAGATTACGGCGAAGCCTCACGTGGACATAAGTTCAAGATTGAAGCGAAAACCACGTGTATAGAAATTTAAAATGGCGGAGATAAAACCCACTTGGTCAGAAATTTAAAATATCTGAGAAACCGACGTTGATAAAAATTAAATATGGAGGCGAAAACCACATGGATAGAAATTCAAGATGGTGGAAGGATGAGGCTATAGTTTCATGTTGGCGCAGTGAAATGACATCACAGAGTTCATATGTGTGTGTAAATGTGGGGATGCTTACACTTTTGTAACGTCATCACCGAGGGTGCCTCACTCTCAGTGCCAGCTGTCACTGACATTGACAGTCCCTAGTTCTGATGGGCGTGATCTAAGTAAGGTGACAAGTGATAGAAAAACCTAGAAAAAGCCAGAAATAGCTCAAGAAAGAAGGCAGAACCGGAAGGGAAATGTAAAATTGAAAGGTGGAATGTCCTGTGGGAAAAGGGGAGGGATTTAATGATTAATTAAAGGGATTAATTAATTAGGTGCTAAAATTATCGGAATAAGGGGATTAGAATAATTAGTTAGAGGATTATCCATACTAATTAACGGATTAATGGGATTAGAATAATTAATTAGAAGATTATCAGGACTAATTAACGGATTATCCAAATTACGGAATTAAAATTTTTCCAGGAAATCATTAAACCCCTTGCATCACACATTCCAATCATTTCAGTCTCGTTTTCGTTTACTCTTTCCACTCCAAATGGTCCTATTACCCTGTTCACCCTTTTAACACTCACCCTTGCATTCAAATCCCCCATTAGACAAACAAAATCCCTACCGTCAAAACTTCCCACACACTAGCTCAGACTCTCCCAAAATCTCTCTCTTTCTCCCTTTCAATTGCTCCTACTACTGGTGCATAAGCACAAATAAAAACCCAATACTCCCTTCCTAACATTAATCTTACCCAAACTATTCTGGTCCCCATTCTACCTCTCCCTTTTACACAACTCCATCACATACTCCAATCTCTCATAACAATTGCTACACCCTCTTTTGTTCTCACCCTCTCATTCACTCCGGCGTACATCCCTTTATATTTCCCAAATGCCAAATCCCCCTCCCCTTTCAGTTTCGTTTCTGTTAATGCTAGAATATCCAACCTCCTTTCCTCCATCCCAACACCCACTTCCTCCCACTTCTCTTCTTTGTTCACCCCCCCTTACATTTAGAGTCCCCACTTTTAATACCTCTGAAACCCCTTCCTTCCAGACTTCTCCAAATATTATCCTCAAAAACTCCCGAACTGGGACGTTTTACGGTGGGACCCACTACCTAAGGATATCACCAGTTCCTAGAGGCCACGCCACAGCCCCTAAACTAACTAAACCATCCCAAACTCTCACCCCAATATATATATATATATATATATATATATATATATATATATATATATATAATATATATATATATATATATATAATATATATATATATATATATATATATATATATATATATATATATATATATATATATATATATATATAGTATATATATATATATATATATATATATATATATATATATATATAATATATATATATATATATATATATATATATATATATATATATATATATATATATATATATATATATATATATATATATATATATATATATATGATGCATCGTAAAAAAGAGAGTAATTTTGAAAATTTATTATGAAGGAATTTTTAGATTTATGATAATACAAAATTTGCGTTGAAGATATAAAGGAATTATTATTATAATTAAAAGAGTTTCGGAAGCAGAAACAAAAAGAAATTAATCAAAATAAGTGAAACTCAAATTAGAGAACGAAGAAGCGAAGCAATTATTTATGCTTAATAACGGAGATAAAAAGGAAAAATGAATTTAGTTGGTAAATAATGAGCATGATCTAAAATTGAAATTAAAATAGTAACAAACATTTTTTTACATACAAAGAAATATTTATCATAACTTAAGTCAAGTCCTTCGTTTAAATGGTGGAATGAGGACGTACCTTTCTTGACGTCCCTTTGATAGCGTCTGTGGTGCCAAAAACCTCTGAATGGAGCCACACCTGTTCCAGGACCAACTAAAACTATTGGTTTCGTTGAATCTTTTGGCAAGTGAAAACTTGATGAACTGTTATATATATATATATATATATATATATATATATATATATAATATATATATATATATATATATATATATATATATATATATATATATATATATATATATATATATATATATATATATATATATATATATATATATATATATATATATATATATATATATATATATATATATATATATATATATATATATATATATATATATATATATATATATATATATATATATATATATATATATATATATATATATATATATATATATATATATATATATATATATATATATATATATATATATATATATATATATATATATATATATATATATATATATATATATATATATATATATATATAATATATATATATATATATATATATATATATATATATATATATATATATATATATATATATATATATATATATATATATATATATATATATATATATATATTTATTTATATAGAGAGAGAGAGAGAGAGAGAGAGAGAGAGAGAGAGAGAGAGAGAGAGAGAGAGAGAGAGAGAGAGAGAGAGAGAGAGAGAGAGAGAGGTAAAGCATTGAGAAATACCTTCTAACGAAGTACTCTATCGTGTCGCCTGGTTTTACACTTTTCAGAAAGTTTGAACAAACGCCGTAGTGAACAGGTCCATTTCCAGCTCCGAGGAAAAAAGAAATAAACACTACAGTATATGCAGATAATAATGGGATTAATCTGTTTTCTAATTTAAATTAGATCAATTTAAAAAAAAAACAAATTTTGTCCTTACCTTCAGTTCTGTAGATGACAACAGCGACCGTGATATGAATTTCGTCTTTATGTACGAGTGGAGAAGAGCTTATGGAGTAAAATCTTGGTTGCAATAGTGGTAATTGCGTAAAAAATAGAGCAGGTTCAATCTGAACACTTGGAAACTCTTCTAAAACTTCCACTAAATTGGGGTATTTCAAATGTTTCCATTCTTCATATTCATGAGGATCCTAATAAAAAAAAGGTTAATTAAAACACAAATTAAGACCATTTTTGAAAAGTCTTAATGAAAAAGGCCTAAATGAAAATTAGGTATTAAAATTTCAGGAAATAATTTTTCCCTAAATCTGGTGGAAATGTTAGCAGACCTCTTTCCTTTGCTCACTAGTGCTATATATATATATATATATATATATATATATATATATATATATATATATATATATATATATATATATATATATATATATATATATATATATATATATATATTTAACAATAACATTTAACTCAATTTCCCTGGCTAAGAACCACACTCCTCGAATAGGGCTCTGCCCGTGAGTGATGGTGATATATATATATATACATATATATATATATATATATATATATATATATATATATATATATATATATATATATATATATATATATATTATATATATATATATATATATATATATATATATATATATATATATATATATATATATATATATATATATATATATATATATATATATGAGAGGTGGGCATAAGCGCAATTTGCGCTTTAAGTAAAAAATTTGCATTTTTGCATTTTGCGCTCAACAACTTTTTAAAGAGCGCAAAAACGCAAATTTGCGCTTATATGCGCTTTTGCGGAAGTTTTTTGAAAATAGCGCTAACCAATTTGCGCTTTGTCATTTTTCGTAAAAAACAATTTTGGGCTTATATTTCAGTTTCTTTCTTATTTAATCATCCAAATTTTATTACTTTTATGAGGTACAAGGTAATTAAAAGTTAAAACTTAAACTTGGGATGCCGATATATAAAAAAATATCGATATGTCGATAATTGACATTTTAAAAAATTTCAAATTGCCCTCGATACTATCGGTTTAAAAATATCGTTATATATAATATATATATATATATATATATATATATATATATATATATATATATATATATATATATATATATATATATATATATATATATATATATAATATATATATATATATATATATATATATATATATATATATATTATATTATTTTAAAAAGTAAACACTAATCATGGCCTTGAATTAGCAGTGGAGGTGATTTTACAGAGGGAATAAACTTCGAATAAAGTAGAAAATCTTCGTATATAAACTTAAACATTTCTAATTTCAGATTAAATTAAAATTTAATTAAAGATTTAATTTTAACATCAAAACTAGTATTGTCCTGTAATATATAGGATACTTTCATTAATTTTTATAAGTATCTAATTTCAAAATTAAAATACGAAATAAGTATACTTTATGAAATTGTTTTTCCCCCTATAATATGCCTATGGATCTCTACTTCTTCTCTTATATGATCTGACCTCCTTCCTTTCCTCCTCCTGAGTCAGACAAAATGTCCCCATCATGCAATTTGGACGCGCCTGAAAAAGTACACACATTTTGCTTAAATTTTATTTTATAAAAAAAGAAAACTGCTGAAAATATTTAGGAAAAAAAAAACGATTCGATATTAAGGATAAAATATCAATATATCGACTGAAAAATATCATCAATATTTTTCGATACTATTGAAAAAAATATCAATATCGATATATATCCATCAGCAATTTGGCATTGAGCATAAGGTCAATAAAAATCAATATGAAATAACGTAATATTGAAAAAAATGTATATCTCCAAATTAATAAGGAAACTACTAAATTATAAAATTTTATCTTCAGGTTGTCTGCATTACAACAGATAACGGTGCAAATTTCTGTGCAGCCTTTCGGGTGGATATTCATGCAGAAACGGGTGACGAAGAAGAAGAAGAGCAGGTACCGATTCCAAGGATAGTGATAACTCTTGAAGAGATGGAGCAAATTGGTGACCCAGAGGTTCTGCTGACAAATGATTTCCAGCTAGAAAATCTGCTTGAAGAACATGAATGCCTTAGCCTATTTAAACATCACCGTTTCATTTCACTGACATTAAACATCTTGGCTACTAGGGATGTTTCGAAAGTTCCTCGCTGGCCCTCTGGTGCCAAGGATCCATTTAATAAGACACTTGCCAACGCACAGGCATTGTGGTATGGCCAAAATAGAAAAACTACAACTGCTGCGAGAATCAAGAAGGAGTTGGGAACAAAGCTTAAAACACCAAGTATTACTTGCTGGAACTCCTTACGATTCTATGAAAGACCTGCTTAAGAACCTTGATGGTAGCATGACACAAATCAACAACATTTGTATGGAACAAAAGACTTGTCCTCCAGTATTTAATAAAACTGATAAAGAGGCAATAGCTGAGTACATCGAAATAATGACGCCTATTGCTGTTAGGCTGGATATGTTGCAGGATGAGAAGAATGCGTACGCGTGAGTTCTATTGCCAAACCTCTTTCTCCTCAAGGACAATCTCGTGGAAATGCAACAAGAGATGCAAAAATTTAACTATGCCAAAAACTTAGTCAACTACTTGCTAAAGCAACCAAAGCCATACAAAGGGAATGAAAAGGGCCTTGAATCGATGCTCAGCAATATCTTAGATGAATTTGATTTGCTTATGCCATCAGCCCAGCACCTTCACTTCACTTTAGCTGTCAAGATGATAATATTGGAGGAAATAAAATGTTTTATTGCATCGAATTTTACTCCTCCACATCAAGGCACTGAAGGTGATGGAACTGAGTCTGAAATGGACCCAATTAAGATAAGTTATTTTTATAGTTTGGAACAAACTTTAGTTAAGCATCTTTTGTATATAAGATATATATAGATATATATATATATATATATATTATATATATATATATATATATATATATATATATATATATATATATATATATATATATATATATATATATATATATATATATATATATATATATATATTATATATATATATATATATATATATATATGAGCAGTATAAAGGGCGCTTTCGGCAGGTGCCAGATTTTGCTACCTCGGCAACCTTACCCTAACGGGTTTGACCCGGCAAAAATCTGGCAACCTGACCCTAACGGGATTTTGATTTGCAATGTAAATCACTCCGATCATATTGACCTCAAGCTCTTTCCTGACACCATTTTGGGGGGTTCAACCCATTGAAATTGGCTTCAAGTCTTGGGAATGCGGTCCCCATGGGGGCCCCATGAACCCCTAAAAATGGTATCAGGAAGTTGTCTGAGTTTGCAAAATCAGTGCGTTCACCTCACTTTCTTCCCTAACCATTTTCTATGCGGTTCAGTCCAACTGAAATTGGTTCGAATCTGGGGGTCGGCAGGTACGCGTGGGTCCTTGAACCGACAAAGAAAATGTCAGGAAGGTCCCTGAGAATGCAGGATTGCACGCAAATGCAGAAAAGACCGTTAGGGTCAGGTTGCCAGATTTTTTCGAGATAGCTAAATCTGGCACCTGCCGAAAGTACCTTTTATATATATATATATATATATATATATATATATATATATATATATATATATATATATATATATATATATATATATATATATATATATATATATTTTACAGAACGCACCGCTCACGGCCAGAGCACTTTTCAAGGAGAGGGCAGGCACACAGAGAAGATTCATTAAAACATACACACCTAACGCACAGCCCTCAGGTGGGCGCAGACGGAAGCCTTAAAGAGTGGAAGATTAAATACAGGAGGAAAAATAGATGAAGGTAGAGAGTTCCACAGAATAGAGGTGGCTGGAAAGAAAGAGGTACCACAACGGGCTAGCCTGGGATTTCCTACGTCCACACAAAATTGGTGAGAAAGCAGGGCACCCCTTGTGCAACGAAGACGACGCAATTGTGGAGGAATGCGAGGGCCAATTCCCTCGAGCACCTGCCATTATAGTACCTGTAGAAAAGAGAGAGAGGAGAAAGGAGGAGCCGGAGCCCCCCAAAAGGTCAGAACAGTACTCCATACAAGGGCGAATAAGACCCCTATATATTTGGAGTAACTGTTCAGAAGAAAAAAATTCTCGCAATCTGAACAGAACTCCCAGCTTCTTAGAGGCCGCTTTAGCAACCATTGTGATATGTGGTTTCCAAGATAGTTTGTTGTTTATGTTTAGACCAAGAATGTTAATGTTATTTACAGGTGAGACGGGAGAGCCATCGAAGAGGATAGGAAAGTTAGGAGGTGTTTTTGAGAGGGAGATGTGAAGAAGTTGTTTTTAAAAGTTGAATTCACAAGGTTGCTATGACCCCACGGGAAATCCCATCCAGATCGGCAAGAAAGAATCGGAAAGTTGAAGACGAGAAGCAACTCTAGAAGCAAAAGAGGGAAAGATTTGAAATGAGTAGAAGAATGTAGAGTTGAATCATCAGCATAAGAGTGAACAGAGTTAGAAGTGCAGTGGAGAAGATCGTTAATGAAAAGTAGAATAAGGTTGAGTAAACAGAACCCTGAGGAACACCACAGTTGACAGAAAGGAGGAAGAGGTCGCTCCATCTACAACTGCCGAAATGGAACGATCTGAGAGAAAACTAGACAATAGTAAGAAAGAGAAGGAGGAAACCCAAATCATGTTAGCTTGGAGAGCAGTGACGCATGCCACACCCGGTTAAAAACCTTGGATATGTCAAGCGCCACCACACAAGACTCCCCGAAGTCCCTAAGGGCAGAAGACCATAGATCAGTAAGATAGAAAGTATGTCACCAGTTGACCTCGAGCGTCGAA
>SEYY01001825.1:57500-65000 GCA_009176605.1 Armadillidium nasatum | reverse complement strand
GATGTAAGTTTCCTTCAAAGGTGTCAATGCGCAGGTTTACTCTGAAATTTCAGTTAGTTAGCAAGATCAAACTTTACTCGTATATGGCATAATTATTTTAGTGTTAAAAGTTGGTTCCAAAACGGTACAATATAAAAAAATCTGAGTTTACAGAAAATTATTTCTTATATAATTGTAATATACCAATTCAGATTCGTTTAATGTTGTAAATCTCACATAAAATTCAAATAATAATAAGCAATATATATTATTTTACTTTTCTGGTAAAGTATCAGTAGCGCCTCCTCCGAGGAATGAACCATTATTAGAATCAATAATGAAAGTAAGATGCATATGAACCTGACAAACAGTACATTGATAAAATTAGATTAGTTTAAATTTCAAGTATTTTAAACTTTCCTTCATCTCTCTCTCTCTCTCTCTCTCTCTCTCTCTCTCTCTCTCTCTCTCTCTCTCTCTCTCTCTATCTATCTATCTATCTATCTATCTATCTATCTATCTATCTATCTATCTATCTATCTATTTATCTATCTATCTATATCTATCTATCTATCTATCTATCTATCTATATATCTATATATCTATCTATCTATCTCATTTTCTTTCCTTCTTTATTCTTCTCATAAAAACATCTTCCTCTTTTCTAATTTCATTTCCAATATTCCATCATCCTTTTCCCTTGTTTCCTATCTTCTTCTCCCTTCTCTCCTTGCTTTTATTATTCTTCGTCTTCTCATTCCGTGCAATACAATAACAAGTTCTAAAGTGAATTTAAAGCGAATCAATCCTAACTTACCCTTTTGGTGCTTATGCATTTGTTTATATAATTCTACTTGAACAAACTAATGAACAGGCATAAGCTTACATTAATTCATATATACTCTCATGCAAATATACCTTCATATATTATATATATAATATATATATATATATATATATATATATATATATATATATATATATATATATATATATATATATATATATATATATATATATATATATATATATATATATATATATATATATATATATATATATATATATATATATATATATATATATATATATATATATATATATATATATATATATATATATATATATATATATATATATATATATATATATATATATATATATATATATATATATATATATATATATGAAATCTCCTGTGCTTCACCTATAAAACCGTTAGTCACACGAAAATTTTAATGGTAAAAATATTGCAGAGAACAAATGTTTTATAGCTTGTGTATATCAAATCCCTGAAGTGTCATTTATTTGAGTGTGTGAATGTGTGTATATGTGTGTGTGTATATGTGTATATTTTTTTAAACTTTTTTTCCAACATTTTCCTTTTTCGAATCGTCGAATTGTTTTATAACTACAAATCCTGAAATTAGAAATTTCAGAACTGAAGGGGCATATATATATATATATATATATATATATATATATATATATATATATATATATATATATATATATATATATATATATATATATATATATATATATATATATATATATTATATATATATTATATATATATATATATATATATATATATATATATATATATATATATATATATATATATATATATATATATATATATTATATATATATATATATATATATATATATATATATATATATATATATAATATATATATATATATATATATATATATATATATATATATATATATATATATATATATATATATATATATATATATATATATATATATATATAATATATATATATATATATATAATATATATATATATATATATATATATATATATATATATATATATATATATATATATATATATATATATATTATTATATTATTATTATTATTATTATTATTATTATTATTATTATTTATTATTATTATTATATTATTATTATTATTATTATTATTATTATTATTATTATTATTATTATTATTATATTATTATTATGTAATTATATTATTATTATTTTATTTTTAAATTAAATTTTCATCTTCTAAAAATCCAAGCTCTGATAATGTCCGAAGTTGGCGACGAAACCGGTCAGCAAAAAAGAAAAAAAAATCTTTTGGAAAATTGGAAGAGAAAAATTCAATTAATATTAAGATAAAGCTGAATAGAACTTTATTATTATTATTATTATTATATTATTATTATTATTATTATTATTATTATTATTATTATTATTATTATTATTATTATTATTATTATTATTATTATTATTATTATTAAACACTTGTGTAAAAGGTTTTACTATCTCCATCCGCTTTGAGTCTCCTATTCGATTTTTTTCTTCACTCAATATATTTTTTAAATTCACCATTAAAAGAATATTTCTCTATTTCTCTTCTTCAGTTTTATTAACAGAAGATATCAAAAAAGTGTGTCACAGTTACCGTTACAGTTACAGTTACAGTTACAGTTGCAGTTATAGACACAGGTACAGTTAGTTTCAGTTACTGTTACATTAAACTTACAGTTACAGTTTCAGTTACACTTACTTAAACTTCCAGTTACAGTTACAGTTACAGTTTCAGTTACACTTACACCTACGTTTCAGTTTCAGTTACAGTTACAGATACAGTTTCAGTTTCAGTCACAGTTACTGCTAGGTTTCAGTTACAGTTGCAGTTACAATTAGAGTTACAGCCACAGGTACAGCTACAGATACAGATTCAGTTATAATTACAGCTACAGCTACAGTTACAGTTACAGCTACAGCTTCAGTTACAGTTACAGCTACAGTTTCAGTTTCAGTTTCAGTTACAACTACATATCCAGTTACAGTTACAATTAAAGTTACAGTTACAGTTACAGCAATCTTATCATTCTTTTTCTAATTAACTGACCTGACTGCCATGCTCATTCCATCCTTTGAATTCCATATGAAATGAGTCAAGACCCACACACCATAAGCACTCAAAATTGAACCTTATTTATAATGTATTCAAGGCACATTTTTGAATATTTATTATTTCTTTCATTTATTTTTTTTAGTAAATTCTAGAACTCAATTCCTCTATTTTCATATCCTCCTTTGATGACTTATACACTTTTAAACTTTTAAACTTTTAAACTCTTAGGGCATTTCAGCCCTTAACCTAGTTTACGATCTGCTTCTTTCTTTCCCACACATTTTTCAGTTACTGATTTTAAAATAATATATATTTGAGTATATATATATTATATATATATATATATATATATATATATATATATATATATATATATATATATATATATATATATATATATATATATATATATATATATATATAATTAATGTTTGCTATTGGACTCGAATCAGCAAACTTTAAGATGGTAAGTCTGTGCAATTAACCATTAGGCCATGGCGATTCAAAAGAAAAGTATAGAAATATAGAAATAGTCTGTGAGAAAGTTTTTAGTAGACTAATATATATATATATATATATATATATATATATATATATATATATATATATATATATATATATATATATATATATATATATATATATATATATATATATATATATATATATATATATATATATATATATATATATATATATATATATATATATATATAATAAAAATCTGATTTTCTCCTACCTTTACTTAACAGCGAGCCTAATGTATACTTGCATTATATTGCAATAAAAAAAAATAATAATAATAATAAAAAAAGGCGAAATTAAACTATCGGAAATCGATGCAAAGTCTTAAATTTCCATCGTTATAAAACCTGAATCAGAAACTTATCTAAATTTTCGTATTTTAACAAGTAATTTTAAGTATTTCTTTTTTTATACATACATAAATAATGAAAAAAGTTTCTTTTTGAAAAGGATATGAAGAAGGCTATAGATATAATTTCCGGCTCATATTTATTGGAAAAGTTGAAATCTTTTATGAAAGTAAATTCTTTTTAAAAAATTTTCTTTTTCAAAATTCTGATGGGTTTTATTGAACCTCACTTAAATATTTATATCAGGAAATAAAAAAAATAAGCAAAGTTAGTGTGGGCTATTGATAACAATTTGTATAATTTAATAGAACGTTAGAAATAGTATATTAATTTTAATATGTAAATGTTAAATTATAAAAGTTTTAACGTTAAGAAAGAAGGCTAAAATTATATAAAACTAGAAAACTAAAAACTTAAAAACTAGAACTTAAAATTACAACACTAACAAAAGAACGATATTTACAAACAGAGTCTCTGAAAAGAAATAGATGAATATTCTTTTCCTGAATTTTCCCTTGAAATATCTATAATTTGTATATAGATATTCAAATTTCCGTCATCGTGAATGGAAATGGAATAAAATCCCTCGAAAAAAATGGGAAGGTTACCCCTTCATTTTTTTTTTAACATTCTCAGAATCAGTTTTTCGAGATAAATATTCTTGTTTTGCATTGCATAAAATATGTGATTTGAACTTTTAAGTCATACTTCTAAAAGGTTTCGAATAATCTTTCTTTATGAAATTTACAATAATATTAATTTACTTACTAAGTCAATAAAATGTCATCTAATTTAGCATAATTTAAACGTAAAAAAAAAAAAAACAACGATTAATCTTTGTCTGGAATATATTCTAAAACAATGAGGAAAGATGAAAATGTCCATAATTTTTTGAAGGGTTATTCTATATACCGTGAATATGGTATAATAGATAATGAAACTTACGTACTTTACGATAATATATATATATATATATATATATATATATATATATATATATATATATATATATATATATATATATATATATATATATATATATATATATATATAATATATATAGAATATATATAGATATATATATATATATATATATATATTATATATATATATATATATATATATATATATATATATATATATATATATATATATATATATATATATATATATATATATATATAAAAATCAAATCATCAAGCACGAACTAAATCACTGAAACATTGTATTGCAAATATGATTTAATTTTAATCCTAACGCCTACCAATGCGCTATGAATTTAGATTAGCACATTTCACATATATTTTCAATACTCCAAATTGGAATTATATTCTGACAATTTTAAAGTAAAAGTAGCAATTAAAGATCTTTTGAATACCAAATATATTCTATTTTAATAAATTATTGAAAAAATATTATTATATTATTATTATTATTATTATTATTATTATTATTATTATTATTATTATTATTATTATTATTATTATTTATTATTGTTATTATTATTATTATTATTTATTATTATTATTATTATTATTATTATTATTATTAGTAATTATATAATATTATATATATATATATATATATATATATATATATATATATATATATATATATATATATATATTATATATATATATATATATATATATATATATATATATATATACTCGAATATGTTAAATGCAAAATATGGAATTTAATTTAAAAATACCGGTAATATGGTAAACGAAATAAATATTCAATTTCTCAACAACTCGTGGGTCGCACTATCCCAATAGACAAATGATCGTGTGCCATGCATTTGTGTCTTCAGTGCTTGAACCCTGAAATCGAAATATTTATTCAATTCATCTTTGGTTATGCATATTATTTATTACATTTACCTTAAACAAATGTGACGTTTTGCTCGAACAGAATTTAACAATACCTTCATACCCTGGTTGAAGAGGCACCTAGAAGGGGTTTCATGTCCCCTTTCAGCCCCCTAAAATCTATTAATTTAACTGTTACTCATTACTGTTACCTTCGATAGTAAATAATAAAATAAATACTTCAATAATGTTAAACTGTATCACAAACTTTCAACTGTATGAGAAAACAGTAACAATAAAGAAAACAAGGCATAAGTGATATAATAATAATAATAATAATAATAATAATAATAATAATAATAATAATAATAATAATAATAATAATAATAATAATAATAATAATAATAATAATAATAATAATAATAATAATAATAATAATAATAATAAATTATTATATAATGAATATTATTAATAGAAACTTTATATTATTTCCATCATTATTGTCTTAATGTCAGTAATAATAATTGTAATATTAGGAATAATAGTAATTTTAATAATAACAATAACAAATAATAATAATAAAGTTTATTTTCTTTTCATCATCATTATTTCATTATTAATAGCAATATTAGTGTAATATAAAAAAAAATAAAAAAAATAATAATAATAATAATAATAATAATAATAATAATAATAATAATAATAATAATAATAATAATAATAATAATAAATAATAATAATAATAATAATAAATAATATAATATTCGTGAACATTATCAGAATAATAATAATAATAACTATTTTTTAATATTTTTTATTTAATATTTTATTATTATTATATTATTATTAAATTATTATTATTATTATTATTATTATTATTATTATTATTATTATTATTATTATTATTTTTATCATTATTATTATATATTATTATTATTATTATTATTATTATTATTATTATTATTATTATTATTATTATTATTATTATTATTATTATTATTATATAAAGGAAGCTTTCTTGGCTTTGAATGCTGAATATTTTTACTCCAAATTTTGGCCATTTTATGAAAATTTCGAGAATAGGAATAGTTTTTATCCTTTACCGCAAAATGACGTTCTGAATATTAATTATTTTACCTTTTTTTTATTCTTATTTTTGTTCTTTTATCTTTTTCTCTTTCTTTTTTCTTTCCAATGTTTTTTGATTTTTTTCGGCCATTTTATTTTTTATTTTTAATTATGGTGTCAGATTCTACTTCGCAGGTAGTCATTTTTTAGGATGGATGCCATCAGAGTTTGGAATGTAGAAATAAATATATACACTATATATATATATATATATATATATATATATATATATATATATATATATATATATATATATATATATATATATATATATATATATATATATATATATATATATATATATATATACTTATATATATAATATAATATATATATAATATATATATATATAATTATATCATAATATATATATATATATATATATATTAATATATATATATATATATATAATATATATATATATATATATATAATATAATAATATAATAATATAAATATATATTATTTTATAAAATATAATATTTACAAAAATCCATATTATAAAACTTTAAATATTTACATTCATTATAACTTTATAATAATAAAATTTTAAATAAATATTTAATATAAATAAAATGCAAATTAAAAGATGTCAAATTATTATATTATGAAATATTATATAAACTTATAGAAATAATATTTAATATAAAATACGAAATATGCAATAAATAAATATATAATATTTTAATTTTATAAATAATAAAATATATAATAATAATATATATATATTATAATAATAATAATATAATAATAATATATAAATATTATAATATATAATAATAATAAATAATAATAATA
>SEYY01001825.1:35000-52500 GCA_009176605.1 Armadillidium nasatum | reverse complement strand
AAACACAGAGATGACTATTCACTAGCAGAAAAGGAGTGGTCAAAAGAAATAAAAGAGAAAGAAAATATTGAAAAAAACAAGAAAAAAAATTGTAATTTTCTTATATTTTGTTTAATTTAATCCACCATTAATAAGTATAATTTGCCATTTTAACCCCAGCAAGCAAACCACAGTTTTCCCTGATTTTTAGCCAGGGCCCCGGTCAGTCCATAGTTTCAAATGTTTTTTCAATGAAATTTAAGCAAAAAGAAAAAAAAGTGAAACTAAATTTATATATCAACACTAATTAGCACTTAATTATATTAATTATATTGGCAGTTAATGATTTTCTTGGCCAATATATATTTCTTGCTTTAAATTTAAAATTTTGTGAAAAAGTTAACAGAGCCTTTTAAGGATTAAACCACCAAAAATAATTATTGCTAATTACAAATTATCTATTGATTAATGTGTGCTACCCTAGTCTATAAAGAAATAATTTTTTAACTTGTCAAAGCAGATTTTATCATTTGATAATGGTCACCTATTCACAAATATGAATGTACAATTATAAATAAATATTAAGTGATATATTTTGCTTTTCTTAATAACATTCCATAAAATCTCTTTTCAGGCATGATAAAAAATTATTGATAAAGATATGGATTGCTCATCAATTTTTTAACCCAAATTTAATATCTTATACATATAGGTATGTTTACAGTGTAAAGCATTCTATACTAAAGATGATGCATATATATTTATGATGATTGGCAAGATATGGCTTCTTTTCCAAGAAAAAAGCATGTTGTTTGGTAAGGATTTTTTTTTTTTTTTTTTTTTTTTTTTTTTTTTTTCAAAAATTTAAATGTTCACCTCTGTAATGATCATTGATTGCATTGGGTTTCCAATTTTATATGCAACTAGTTAATGATTCATTACAGCATGGCATCTGATTTCTTCTATCCAAATGTTGGGGGTGTGGAAGAGCACATATTTCAGCTATCTCAGTGCTTGATTTCTTGTGGTCATAAGATTATCATTCTAACACACAGTTATGGAGACAGAGTGGGAGTCAGATACTTGACCAATGGCCTAAAGGTATGATAAAAATGCACATTGCGGTGTGTACTTTTAATATTGTATATTTGAGTTTTGGTTTTTGTGATATTAAGCTTTATTTATTTATTGAAAAATATTTAAAATTTTACATTCTCTTGATTAACGAAAATAATAGAGAATTTCACTTTCAGACACTTATGCATATCAGTGTTTTAATTTCATTGATTATTGTCATTTTTAGGTGTATTATCTACCAATACAACCTTTTTATAATCAGTCTGTGTTACCCACATTTATCACCTCATTACCTCTACTTCGTAATGTGCTTTTAAGAGAGGGGGTGACCATTGTTCATGGACACTCAGCTTTTTCTACTATTGCTCATGAAACTATGAATCTTGGAAGGGCCCTTGGTTTAAAGGTAATGTAAAATAATTTTAAAGCTATCTACACATTTAAATAATAAATTAAATTTTCTTTCCGGAGTTGGAATAAATCTTGTTGAAAAGAACATTATAAGTACGATTTTTAAAGGAAACTCATTTCTTTTCCTAACAACTAATATAACATTTTCTTTGAATCTCTAGACACTTATTGAGTATTATCCAACCCATAAATCCATATTATTTGGGTTGTCATATATTTCCTGCTTACTATAATGAAAATAATATTAATGAATCTAAACCCATTAATTATCTTAGAGCCCTCATTAGTATCTAATTGAATTCGAAGTTTTTATCAATTTGACATTATTTAATGGTTCCTTTGTTACATTTTGAACATCTGATATGTTGTCTGTAAAGTATAACATAAATTTTTACAATATGAATGATTTAATATATATAATATATATATATATATATATATATATATATATATATATATATATATATATATATATATATATATATATATATATATATATATATATATATATATATATATATATATATATATATATATATATATATATATAATATATTATTATTATTATTATTATTTTCAGAGTGTTTTCACTGATCATTCACTGTTTGGGTTTGCTGATGTTTCTGCTATTGTCACGAACAATTTCTTATCTCTTTCTTTGGCTGATGTTAATCATTGCATATGCGTCTCTTATGTTGGGTAATATGTTTTTTAAGACTATATATATATATATATATATATATATATATATATATATATATATATATATATATATATATATATATATATATATATATATATATATATATATATATATATATATATATATATATATATATATATATATATATATATCCATTGGAATGGTTTTCACCCTGTCAGTGAGAATCAGATCTTTCCCCATCTGCTCTTAAAAGTTCTAAAGAGTCCTCTAGTAGGCTCTAGAAGATCATGATTTTCAGCTCGTTGGTCTCAGTGCCAGTCCTTGCTATTTATATCAACTTACAGGTAGGGTTTTCACCCTTTCAGTGCGACTAGCACTGCCTCCATCTAACCTTTAAACACTTTTCCAGCAGAAGATACTTCTCGGAGCTTTGGTTTCCCTGCTGGTCCTGGAGTTGTTGCAAGTAGTAACCAGTAATTACTGGGCCAGGTTGCCAGTTCTGTCACCCTTGCTTTTCATTCACCTAAATATGCTCCAATCCTGTCACCTAGACAAACTCATTATTAAATTTTATTTTCTTAACATAACATTGAATTTTTAATTTAAAGAGGAAAAGTTTGTTATCTTGAGAGATTTGTAGATCCTTCATATATTTTGAAAAATAATTTACTTGAATTTTGAATTTCATTTAATTTATTATTTTCAAAAACTTCCGAAATATTAAGTCAAAAATTCATATTTTAGAATACATCTCCTCAACTATTTTCTGTCTTCTGCTCAGCACATTCCTCAAGCACCCTCTGTACAATCTTTAACTTTCAAAATAAATCCTGAAGACATCCATAAGCATTCCTCCCATCTTTTCTCAATCTCCCATCAGATGCCTCCCACTTTAAATCTCCCTTCTGTTTCCAAGCACATCCACTCCCCAACGACAGTCGAATCATATATATATATATATATATATATATATATATATATATATATATATATATATATATATATATATATATATATATATATATATATATATATATATATATATATATTTATTTTTTTTTTATTTTTTTTTTTTCAGAAAAGAAAATACAGTTTTAAGGGCAAATGTAGAGCCTGAAAAAGTATCCGTTATACCAAATGCACTTGATACATTGATGTTCAAACCAGATTTAAGTAAAAGGCCGACTGATAAAAGTATGTGGATTGTGGGTAGTATTTAGGTTATTTTTGCAACTTCAAATCAAAATTATTATTATTATAGTCAGTGTATCTTTTTTATCTCATTAATAAGTAAGAAGTTAACAATATATATATATATATATATATATATATATATATATATATATATATATATATATATATATATATATATATATATATATATATATATATATATATATAATGACAGGGGAGGAGGTGTTGAAATATGAGATGTATTGAATTGAAATTTTGGTTTTCTTTTATGATTCAAAGTTTGAATTTTAGTTCATTTTAGAAAGTTTTTTTGCAAAGATTTAATATCGCTCTGTTTAATGTCAGTATTTTAAAGTAAGTAGAAGTAACAAATATGGACTGACTGGGGTCCAGGTCCCGGCCCCAGCTAATAATCAAGGAAAACGGGTTAATTGCAAATTATACTTATTAAATGGTTGGTTAAATCAAACAAAATATAAGAAAATTAAGATTTTAATTCCATTATTCCTTCGTTGCATATTGGATAGGACAAAATTACTGCAACGTAAAAGAGGAAACAAACAATTCATTCACTAAAATCACTGTTCACTATCAGAATCTTCTTGAACATTTACATCATAAGTTTTAGAATTTGGAGGAGTAAAATGTTCAGGAATAGATGGCAGTGACTTTGAATATGTTACTGCTCTAAGATTGTATTTTAAAAAACAGTAGCATTTATACATTCTTTGGTAATAGTTTGATTCTTTCTTTTTGAATTGATTTCTCTACTTTGAATTCTCTTACACTGGCGCTTTATGAGCTTGCTGGTGGGCCCAAATATACTCTTGCCAATGTTGCTAGTGTGTGGAGATCATTCTTGTTTGCTTTATAGAAGGCAATAGTCATCGTTGATATTTTTTTTTCATTTTCATTTATTCATTCAACTCAGTCACAGCAGACTCGGTTAAATTCGGACATAGTACTGTACTGGCTTCTGAATCATCAGAGTCCGCAAGGACAATCTCCCACGAAGATGAGAATTCAGAAGATTTAGGTTCCTGAAAATTTTAAAATTTTTGTTACTTGAAGTCTTTAAAACTTAATTTACTATCACTAGTATTTTAATGATGAAACTAGGACTATTAACTATTACATATAAACTGCAATGGACATATTTCCATATCGTCCTCAGTATTAAAATTGAACTTTTATTATATAAAATCTGTCATTTTCGGAAAAAAAAATTTTCTGAAAAAATCTATACAATCATTAATTTAAGTGAATGTTGGCGATTCTACTCCTCCCATATAATTAAATTAATCTCCATTAAAATTATATCTAATTTTTTTAACCTAAAATTTTAATGCTTTTGACCTCTATACAAGCTTTAGGCAACCCCGACCCCGGCAAAATTCCAACCCCGGTGGGCCCCTAGTAACAAAGGAGTTACATGTAAAGCTACATGAAACTTTTGTCATTTATAAGGTAGGTTCAGATTGTGTTTCATATCAGGGTTATCAGAATTCAAAAATAGTTTTTGAAACGTAATTTATGAATAAACTAGAATAACCTTTGCAAAAATTACAAATATATTTCTTTAGAGATAAAAAAAAATGTGGTTTTTGATTCCTTTGATGAAAGATAGGTATAATGACTGAGTCTCATGATGCAATGACTGAGTCTCATGATGAGAGACCTGAACTCTGTACATCATTTACCAATATGATATATATATATATATATATATATATATATATATATATATATATATATATATATATATATATATATATATATTATATATATATATATATATATATATATATATATATATATATATATATAAATATCAAATATATTATACGTGCTTAGGGCGCCGGTTCGATCCCATATCCTAGGTATATATATAGAAAAGTTCCTCTCCTCGAATAGGGCAATGCCCGTGAGATGTGAACTTTTTAAAAAAAAAAAAAAAAAAAAACTATAAAGTTGCTGACATAATTTTTATATGGAATTATCCTGTAAATCTATTTATGGTATTTATTAAATAATGCTCAGAAAAAAAGATTTCAATAATTTAGTGTCGACACAATATTTACTTTTTTTTTTTTTAATTCTTTATTAAAGATTAATTTGTTATTATTTTTTTTTCAGTTAATGTCATTATTTTAAGTCGATTGCAATATAGAAAAGGAGTTGATTTACAGCCACCTGTAATTAAACATATATGTAAAAAATATCCCCAGGTATGTGTAAAAAATACCAATATATTTATATATTATTATATATATATATATATATATATATATATATATATATATATATATATATATATATATATATATATTATATATATTATATATATATATAAATATATAGGTATCGGTATTTTTCAATATCGGTATCGGCAAAATTTTTGGTATGGTATCGGTAGTATCGGTATATAGTATCGTATCGGCATATTTTATACCGATACCGGTATCGGTATATATATATATATATATCGGTATCGGTATTTGGTATCGCTCCATCCCTATATATATAATATATATATATATATATATATATATATATATATATATATATATATATATATATATATATATATATATATATATATATATATATATATATATATATATATATATATATATATATATATATATATATATATTATATTATTTGTTACCACAGGTGAATTTTATTATTGGTGGAGATGGTCCAAAGCGTAGTCTGTTAGAGGAAGTTAGGGATTACCTTGGTATTGAAAGAGTACAACTTTTAGGAGCTTTACCTCACTCAGAAGTTCATAAAGTATTGGTATTAGGACATATCTTTTTAAATACGTCTCTCACTGAAGCTTTTTGCATTGCAATTTGTGAAGCTGTGTGTTCTGGGTATATATATATATATATATATATATATATATATATATATATATATATATATATATATATATATATATATATATATATATATATATATATATATATATATGCCGTTTAACGTGGCACAAAAGTAGAGCGTCCTTGAGAGCGCCATATCGATCCCACCTGCGGATTCTAGGTAGAAACTATATATATATATATATATATATATATATATATATATATATATATATATATATATATATATATATATATATATATATATATATATATATATATATATATATATATATATATATATATATATATATATATATATGCTTGTGTATATGTGAATAAACAAGTTTTAAAATTTTGTTTTTATAATGTTGTTGCTTTAATTTTTGAACTGAAAAGAGTAATAAATTGTTTTAAAATTATCAGAGTTATCAAAGATCCAAGATCTTTTTAAATTCCCTGTTTAATAATAGTAATAATAATTATATAATTATAATAATTTAGCAAAAAAAAAAAGTATAAAATTTTTAATTTCCAATTAAAAGTATAGTAAAAAGCAAATATTGATTTTGAAATAATATTGATAATTAAAATAAAATAGTACATTCACAGTAAATGGAAACTAATAACAATTAAAAACATGAATTGTCATGAATAAACCATGGTTTAAAAATTAAATTTAAATTTGTATATAGTTTTCAACGCAAAATGTTTTCTTATCTTTATAATTATAATAAATCAATCGGTAAGGCAATTACATTTTAAAGATAAAGCAAAGCTAACTGACTTTACAATAAAAAAAAAAAAAAAGCCAAGTATATTTTAAAGAATAATTTATGTTGAATATATAATATATATATATATATATATATATATATATATATATATTATATATATATATATATATATATATATATATATATATATATATATATATATATATATATATATATATATATATATATATATATATATATATATATATATATATATATATATATATATATATATATATATATATATATATATATATATATATAAGGTTTTTCTTCGTTTTCAATATTTTTCTAGAAAACCTCATAGCAAAGTGTGAGTAAAGTAAAGCTTATACTTTTAAGAGTATTCGTTGCTTTACATCTGTTATAAAGTCAACTTTTATCAGAAAATGGTTGAATCGTACCATTAAGTATTATTAAGTTTATTAAGTATAAATTGTCTTTGAAGTTTCAGTTTTTGTTTGATTATTTTGCTACTTTTTATAGCAAGAAGTTTACAGATTTTTCATATTTTTCCATTAAAATATCTATTTATATTTACTTTTCGACTCCTGTTTTTAAATATTATATTTTCCTTTTTATTTTTTTTATTATTTTTTTTTATATTTTCAGCTTGCAAGTTGTTAGTACATGTGTTGGGGGCATACCAGAAGTTCTTCCTCCCCATTTAATTTATCTTGCTGAACCAACCTCATCAAGTACGCAACGTTGTCAGTTATTATTATTATTATTATTATTATTATTATTATTTAACATTATAGTTGGTAATTAACTTTTGACTTGAAAATTTAAAATTTTTTTGCCTTTGGTATCTTTGGAAAAAAATATTTATATATTCAGTAGTGTGAACGTGGAGGTTACATTGGCTTTTTACTATTATTATTATTTTTATTATTATTTCTTAGATATTTTGTTAAAAGTATAAATATATTGTGGTAAAAGGAAAAATTTCCAGGTTCTTCAACCTTGATGGAGATTATATCCTTTGAAATTCAAATGTTTTAAAAGGCACCCATAAAGACAAACCTTATCTTGAATAATTTAACAAAATGTGTAATTTTTTCTTCAAATTCTAGTGGTTATTAAATCTTTTCTAGAATTTTCATGTTTTATCTTTTAAGTTACTCGTAAAATAACTCATTTCTGGTCAACGCTTTATATTGTTTAAGGAGTAATTCTATGAATACGGTATGTCAAACAAGGTTCCCATAGATGGCAATAGAAGCTGTCAAGCCCTTTGGAGTTGGGAATTATCTTGACAGTGGCACATATTTTGGATTATGTCTATGAAGAGCTATTTCAAAAAGTATGTTTTTTAAAGAATTTCTTAGGAACTGTCAATTATCTCGCTACTACAGGGAATTAACCACCACTTTGCTTAAGATTTAGAAACTATTGCTTTCTGAAAAATGGCCAGACATGTTGTTTCAAAAAAAGACATAACTACCGCCAAATGCATTTGATTTATTCATACATGGTTAATAATAATAAATTAAAGACTTTTTCTCTCTTGTACAGACTAATATCATTTCCGTCATCAGTACACTTGTGCCTCTCTTTCAAGAAGCAGTAAGTCCTATCTATGACTTTCTTTCAAAACTCAAGGGTAGAGATGAAATATTTGAATATCGTAGGGAACATCTTAAACCTAACCTAACGTATTAACCTTGTAAAGCACGATACTTACCTTATAAGTAACACACACCCTTTAAAATCATTCTATTTATAAATATTTTTGCTTGTTGTCTTTTGTTTTCTTATATAATGCAAGTAATAAAACATTCTCTTCGTACAAATGCTGTAGTAAAGTCTTGAATTTATATTGTCAAAGAAGCATCTGATAAATGACCTATGTTTTCATAAATTTATAAATATTGTTTGTTCCTATTAACCTGCAGTTATTTTAAATGTTTATCAGTTACCATTTTGTTTTGGTTATTACCAGATCGACCTAATAGTTTTTTTTTTTTATTGACACAATAAAAGGGAATATTCAATACTTTTTCAGGTTTGATTGAACATTTGGAGAAAGCTATTGAACGCGAAATGGATGGTACACGATGCGATCCAATGAGGATGCATGAAGAAATGAGGAATATATACACCTGGTCGGATATTGCAGTAAGAACCGAAAAAGTTTATGATGCTGTATCTGAAGATAATTTGTCCTCGTGCCTTGCAGATAGGGCTAAAAGGTAATACTGTAATAGCTCACCTGTATCATATATATATATATATATATATATATATATATATATATATATATATATATATATATATATATATATATATATATATATATATATATATATATATATATATATATATATATATATATATATATATAATGGGAACTTAAACACACATGTATAGAATTTCCTTAAGCAGTTCTTGAATACTTTTGACCTGTGCTTCACCACTAGTTCTTTTTCCCTCTTAATTGGTAACTGATCACAATCTTGGAAACTCTTAATTTTAATGATTTAAATTGAATGACTCTGCCTTGGCATTGAAGATGCTTCAGTGTTTGGCAAAAGAGTGATTGTTGTTATTGTTGATGATATACAGTTTCATTTTTCTCTTCAAAATCCATAGCAAAATAGCCCTTGTCCTAGTGTCATTCGGACTATAGACAATATTTATAAAAAATGAAAAAAATTTTAGTTTTCTTATCGTTTTCATGCTAATTTTTATTTTGCTCCGAATTGGATATTGTTCAACAGGTATAGCATACTTTCAATACACGAAATTTCGCAGACCTCTTTGTTTCTCTTACTGCAATCAATCTTTCATCCTCTGATTGATTTGTAATTAATACTCCTTCTGAAAGGCTAATTTTTGCTTCGTTCTGTTTGGATCAGATGATATTGCTACCCGTGTTTGGAGTGTACTATCAAACTAGCGCCAATTGTTTTTTTGATAACGCATTTTTGTTAATAGAATGGCAAATTCATCACAACCAATTCCAAAAATGGGCTTGCAATTCTAAACCCGCTAACTAAGGCTCTTTAGCCCCACCTGTTTGTTTTAAGTTCAATGAAACTTTTCGTAACTTTTAATCTGGAATCTTAATGATTTATGGAATTCTGTTGGGAGCTATTGAGAATCTTGTATGGTGATACTTGGCATATTCAAGACATTTGATGGACAATAGTATGTGTTTCTGCTTTATAACCTCCCTTACTTTGGATTTCACCATCCCATTTCCTCGTTCTACTCTTCATTCTGCAGCTTATTTTAAATTACATTTGCATTTAGAGTTGCTTTTTGTTGATGTGGATATTATTTTCCAGTTGGTTCACATCAACTTCGTTAAATCCTGCTCTTTTTATAAGCTCTCTCAATTACTTCATTTCACCTCCTTCCAAAAAAATAAAAACCTCCCATCTCTCATTTTCATTGTTTTTACTGCCTCACTTGTTAACAATATATGCGTTCTTGTTCAGCATAAATTGAAAGTAATTAACTTAGCAACCTCATCATAATGGTTGCCATGATGGCCTCAAAGAAGCTGGTAGTTTTTTTTAGGTTGGGAGAATTCTTTTGCGCACAATTACTCCAACTATATAAAGACCTTATCCATTCTTGTATCGGTACTGCTCTCACATCTGTATAGGAGAGGGGGAAGTGGGCTACCCCAATTCCACCCATATTTTGGACAGTGTCGGATCCAATACTATGTGTATTTTATATCTTTTTTTTCTATGTGTACCACAACAGTATGTTCTTGAAAGAACAAATCACACCCATTTCACCACCTTTTACAGTCCTTTCACACAATTTTGTGTGGAAAAAACAACATTAGGATTGTTTGATGTGTAACCATCTCCTTTCTAGCTACTTCCTATACTTTGAAATTCTTGACCTCGATCAGTTTATCCTGCTGTATTTAATCTTCATTACTAAAGATTTAATCCACATAAACCTGAAAAGTTTGTTAGATTTGAACTTTGCTGTTCGGTTTTGTTTTATATCTTATTCTTGAATAATATACTGCCCACAATATATATCATATATATATATATATATATATATATATATATATATATATATATATATATATATATATATATATATATATATATATATATATATATAATATATATATATATATATATATATATATATATATATATATATATATATATATATATATATATATATATATATATATATATATATATATATATATATAAAAGGTAAGGTAAAAGAGATTCAAGATCTGGGGATAACTAAGGTTAATTTTTTTTATGCAGGTTCTAACTATATAAAGAGTCAAATGAAGTGTTCCTTTCTCTTTCTTTCAGATACAGAAGATGTGGTTTCCTTGCAGGTACTTTTATGATATTTCTCATATCACTACAAAGTTTATTGTTAAAGATTTGTGATTGGAAGTGGCCTATAGAGGTGAGTTTCTTTGAGATTTTAATTTGGTAATTTGAGTTTTTGGTCATTTATTTTTTATCATTTTTTTTATAGGGTTAATATAAACCTTGATAGTTATATGTATTTTCAACGACTTTTGATTAGTTTGATAATTTTTAAAAATAAATCATCTTCAAAGTATATGAATTTACAAGTTATTATTGTTCATTAATCCATATACACATTCCTCTAATTTTCATTATATTAATTTTAATTTAATTGATTTTTGTTTTTGTTTTGTTTTTTCAATCATTTCTTTATTAATCTTACTTCTTATTTTCTTTCAGAATATTGATATAGTTCCAGATTATCATGCTGATAGTTTCCTAGCAACTGAAAATAATTTTAAAAACTGTTCAACTAGTCTTCATTGCATTCCAAAGAAATCCAAGAAAAAGAAGAACAAGAAATTGAAAAAAAATTGATGAGTAAAAGGTGGTATTTAGTTTTTTTTTAAAAAAAAGGTAAAAAAAAAATATCAGTATGTATAGTTTTGAACTTTGAAAAGTATTAAAGACAACCATGGACTAGTCATAATATTAAAGGTTACTATTGACTAGTCACAAGTGCAATATTAGAAATATAGGATGATGGTTGCTTTTTTTAGTATTATTATTAGAATGGGCTGTGAGAGTAATGTGGCAATAATTGATCTTTTATTTTATTTTTTGTCAATTTGAACTATTTTAATTTTATATTATTTAAGTAACAATTTATTGTAAAATAATTAATGAAAGTTAATTTTACAAAGTTAGAAGCCTAAATATAATCATTCAAGTCCATAAATAATCAGATATATAGGTAAAAAATTAATTTCTTAGATATATATATATATATATATATATATATATATATATATATATATATATATATATATATATATATATATATATATATATATATATATATATATATATATATATATATATATATATATATATATATATATATATAAAGAACCGGTTACATGAAAGGATACAGAAAATTGCCTTTTCATATGAGATTTTCTGTAATGACAGTTTATAGCAAGGTGTGTGTTACATTTAATCTGAACACTCAAACTACACAAAAAATACAACCAACAAACACACAAAATATTCTCTTTCAAAACACAAAAGTCACTTCTGCAGAAAGTCTGAGCATCTGGAGTCGAAGCCTTGCTCATGCTAGCCTTGAAACATCCATATTGCTTTGAGCTGAAGCGAAGTTTTTCAAACTATATTATCTAAGGAATAACTTAGTTAGGAAATACATATAACTCAATCTTCCATGACTGTAGTACCTACTGAGGTACGTTGTAGCTCCCCACATCCTTCCCGTAAATTAACAATTCTATATATATATATATATATATATATATATATATATATATATATATATATATATATATATATATATATATATATATATATATATATATATATATATATATATATATATATATATATATATATATATATATATATATATATATATATAGGAGATATCCTTGGTGTGTTTCTTCATGCCAGTAATAGTCGCTTCCCATGTGAGCTTGGATGTCCCTGTACAAATAACATCTTTGAGATATCGAGATTCCCATAGATTTTGGAACAAATTTTAACCCAGAATTCTTTACTTTAGCATGTTATGGTAGAAATTTTGAATTATTGATGCTTATTTCAAGCTTATATTCTTTTTTTGTTTTGTTTGAGTTTGCTTCTTATTCTGAATAGCAGTTGACCTTTGTTGTTAAACCGGTATAGTTATACTTTAACTTTGAATTGTACTCTCATATATTAAATTTGGTTTTGCGCAAATTCCGTGCTGACATCAGCACTTTTCAAGATCAGTTATATTTTTATTTTTCATTTCCATATTTACTTTTTTTTTTTTGCGTTCTTCAATACATGTTTATATATTTTTATGACCACGAGTTAAGTTTTAATTTTGTTAAGTAGTTTTGTTGTGAGACACCTGTACATCACGTATCTGCATTTTGATTTCAATTTTCACTAATGCGCTCACTCTTAAATGAATATTTATAATACATATTTTCCTTTCTACATTAATGTAGATTGAATTTGGATGTTATCCCAAGTATTATTTTTTTCTGTTAAACTCGGTGTACTTTCCAGTGTGTTTCATCTCTATTAGATTTTTTTATCTTCCATCTGAATGCACCTCGGAAGTTTTTAGAAGGGGTTCTTGGTTTTTAAGCACAGATTGGTTAATTTGGTATGGGTATTTTTAAAGACGTGTATACGTATTCTGTTAAGACTTGCTTAAAATGTGGGGACCAAAGTAAAATTTTCCCCAAAGAAATTTAAACTAATTAAAATAAGTTGTTATTATTATATTGTCGTTTTGTTTTGCCAAAACGACACCCATTTTTATTTAGCGCACAAAAATTGGCCATTTGCTCACTTTTCAAATAAAACGACGTGTGTTTTATGTTTAAGAAGGGGATGGAACTTCTTAATTATTTGAGTGCATTGCATTGTGTTATAAGATATATTTATTCCCACAGACTTCAACTCTAGAAGAATCCCTTACCCCTGAAATGTTATATTGTACCTTTTTACTTGTGCTGTTATATCTAATCCTCGTTTTCAATAATTGAGCGTTACTTAATTTCATCAGTAAACTTCTTATTTTTCCCCTAGTATACGTGAACAATGCTACTTAGCTTCAGGTGACATCTTAGTATATTAAATGTTAACATCCTACAGTATATGTTAAGCAATTTTAACTCGGAAGATCCAATACCCATTATGAGGAAATTTTGGAATGATAATTGGGTTTACAAAAGCTAATCTCTAAAGATTTTCTTCTTTTAACAGTCAGCTGTAAGAAATTTTACACAATTCTTCTGTTGTCAATTCAGACCTTAATTGTAGATCTCTTATCTGTATGGGAGACAAATTTCAGAATGAAAAACTTCTTCCAACCTATTTTTTCATGAGATATAAAATTAATTTATATGTTCAAGAAGAGCGTTTTGAACATATTACCCATTAAGACCTATATATATATATATATATATATATATATATATATATATATATATATATATATATATATATATATATATATATATATATATATATATATATATATATATATATATATATATATATATATATATATATATATATATATATATATATATATATATATATATATATAAAACTAATCTAATAGTAATCACTGAATAATCAAGAGGAACAGTATTTAATTTCTATACAATTATTGTCTTTTTAAATAATAATTTATTATTATTATTATTATTATTATTATTATTATTATTATTATTATTTTTATTAATAATTATAAAATTAAAAAAAAATAAAAAAAAAAAAAATATATATATATAATATATATATATATATATATATATATATATATATATATATATATATATATATATATATATATATATATATATATATATATATATATATATATATATATATATATATATATATATATATATATATATATATATATATATATATATAAGACAACTTTGTTGTTGTTTGTGTAAAGTACAAAAATTACTCATTCACATTTTGAGTAGAGAAACGAAAACTGAGAACGGAGTGTGGATCGTGAAAGTAGTTTTGCAAACCAAAGAAAGATAGATTTAGAGGTTTGGTATAGTACGTTTGCACTTAAAGCGAGATATCTTTGGTGTTGGCGGGCAAATGATTTTTAAAATAACTTTTAAGAAAAAGATCTATTTGAAAGGAAAACAAATCGATAATATTGAATAATTAAAGAAATACTTATCAAAAGTTGAAAGCTGATATAAAGTAGTGACTGGAAAAGATTGGAAGACCTTTGTGATTTTGGCAATTTTAATTCTTAAAATTAGTTAAAGAATATATAGAAAAGTGTAGGTTAAGGAATGTATATTTAGGATTTGCTCACGAATTATGAGTACTTTGGAGGTAAAGATAAAGCTCAGGGATTTTAATTTTTAAAGGCCGTGGAGTCGGAGGGTGAAAATGTATTGACAATGTTCGCAACCTTAATAAATTTCAAATAGTGTTTTCCTGACTTAGTGCGTAATAAATCAACATTTACAGAAAAGTTCTATATGTAGAAGTTTTGGTGTACTAGATTGATTATCGATTGTATTTAAAAAAAAGAAAGAAAAGAATTTTATCGGAATTAGATTATAAGTTTAGGAAAGAGAAAAGATGTTATATTAAAAAAAAAAATTTTTTTTTATTATTTATTTGACAAACTTAAGGGCTTAATAATAATAAATTTTTGTTCTGAAAATCATTTATTCGTTATAGATTGTTTTAGTCATAAAATGTTTTTATGGTTTAATCAGTGATTGTTATTTATGTAGTTAAATTAATGTTTACAGATCTTAGCTTTTACTATACATATATTTCGAAAATTGTTATGAGTTCTTCATATTTGTTGCCACTGGTATAAAATCTTCTTAATTCTTTGTTTAAAAAAATTAATAAATTAAAGTTCCGTTTAGTATGTAATATTTACATATCACTGTATCTTGATATTTAATTTCATTTTGGAGAAGTGAAATTCATAACATTTAATTATTCTAATATTGGAAAGTTTCTAAATTTGAAATTTTTCTTATTAGTGAGGTTACCTATTTTGTCTGTACGATTTCCGAATTATTGGAAATTGTTTTGTTTTTTTTATCTTAAATGTACGCAAACATACTTATTATTCTGAAAGAGTAATTTTATATTTAAAAAAAAAAAAAGAAATCGAAACGAGATTTATCATTACGACGACATTAATCTATAAAAATGTATAAAACATTAAATCTTAACTTTAGCATTCTTAAAATCACTTATAATTATGACGTCAAAGTTGCAGAACCTGAAAGACATGTACCGGCCTCGATTCTAACCTAATTAATAATTGTAATAATTTCATTTCAGTCGAGCTAATGCCAAAACCAATTTTCATTTTCGGAAATATTTTATTTCTAATTACATAATTTTTAGTTCAAAATTTTTAAAATCAAACACCTTATCAAAATATGAGATCTTCAAGTAAATCTTGTGATTTTTATATTTTAAAAGATACAATAAAAATCTAGGTGTCATTATATAATAGAAAACAATGTTGATGGAAAACTTGGCAAAACAAAAATTAAATTTTTTTTGCTGGCTTGAATGAAAAAGTGCAAACCAAGGTATGAAATCTGAAGAGAGATTTGTTAAGCCCCTTTACCACAAAATTTTATTGTTGTTGAGAAAGATATCTTTCTAAAAACCTTTCCAACTCCATCAAAGTTAGCCAAAGATAATCTTTCTGGAAGACAACCATCATTTACAATTCCAGACGGTTATAGTAATAACGACGGGACAATTTTTCAGAAACACCTTTTTTGAACTGGTTATTAAAAAAATGATTGCCTTTACTTCATTTCACAACCATTCTTTCAAGATATAAATAAAGTGCTTTTAAACTAGAGAGAAAATGTATCAAAAAACTTAGTTGAAATAGTTCTGAATAAATATTAATAGACTTACAAAAAATAAATTAATAAATAAATCGTCAAATGGGTACCGTGACCCACTCATCATAGAGTTAACGATTTGAAGTGTCGGTTTTTGTGTTCGCGAAAAGTCTAGGCAGGTAGGCATAGTTAGGTGTTTTGGAATCTACTTTACCGGCTTGCTTGCAATAATCTATGATGTGTTTAAGATAAACTAACATCGAGTTTCACTTCATTTTCTTTTTAAATTTATTTAAAAGAGTCCGTATTGTATTTTAAAAACCTTAAAAATTAATGTCATAATTATCTCGGGAAAGAGATTATATTGTAGAGAGAGAATTCTAAGGTAATTTAACACTTACATATATATAATAATACGGTTAATACCCATTGTTGATTCCCAAGTCGGTAAGAAAATCTTTTTCAGTAAAGTTTATTGTGTAGAAATCTAAGAGGTCTTGAGGATTAAATATTTGGACAAGAAGAAAGTTATCAAAAAAGGTTGTTGGAAAAATTTAACATTTGTTTTGACATAACTAGGGATGAAAGTGTAATAAGGGAAGAAAGTAATTGAAAAAAGGATATGAGTGCTGCATAGTACAATTATGATTATTCATAAATGATTTAATTATTT
>SEYY01001824.1:50000-57027 GCA_009176605.1 Armadillidium nasatum | reverse complement strand
TCGAATTTATTTTTTTTATTTTTTAAAAGTCCCGTATAACTATATGGTGTTTCCAGCTTTATAATAATTATAAAAAAGCAAGAAAAAAAAGATAATTCTAGACCCGTGTTCTAGACTAGCTGTGAGGAAGTTCACAAAATTAATCACGGCGTGCCTTTTGGTATTCAGGAGAAAAATTTGTTGCAGGTATTTATTATCTGCAATAAGTAAAAAAACTAAAGGATATATTTTTTATTTTTATTTTCAGTTGTGAATACGCCTTTGCCATAGTTATTCTCGTTTTAGCAGTGGATAATTAGTTGCCTTATGTAAACCAGTTTTATTCTTGATTATAATTATTCGCTTGTCTAATTTATAGTTATTTTTAACGTAGTTATTCCTATTCTGTGATTTTTATTGTTGAGATCGTCATGAAGCAAGTATATAATTACGTCTGCTCGACAATGAACGTTCTAATACTGTACGACCATTAATAAGAAAATTTTACTGTAATGGTTGGGCAGTAGCGACATTTATTTTAATTATTATTATTATTTTAAATTAATATCTGTTATAATACCAACAATTATAATATTTGGATTGGGATTTCCCCCTCCCCCGCCAGCAAATGTAAAGTGTCGTTTTCTAATTTATAATTAAGCTTCCAGGCCTAATTGTGGCACATTCTTTCAACGAACTTTGATTCATTCACACAATTAAAACGAAGGTGATTTATAATAAGAAATAATGAATATTAATATAGGAAATGATTTCAATAAACGTAAGTTCTTATTAAATCATAAGCAGCTTCTTCAACTACTAACTATATATATATATATATATATATTATATAATATATATATATATATATATATATATTATATATATATATATATATATATATTAATATATATATATATATATATATATTATATATTATATATATTATATATATATAATGGTAAATATGCATAGTTCGTCTCTTACCTGGTATTTAGTTGTTATTCAAAATATAAATTGGAAATGTAATGTATATTGAAGAAAAACAATAAAATGGGTCGGAAAATCAAATTCGCTAAGTTAAAATGCACTTTAAGGTAGTTAAAATAGATTTCGAACATCTTAAAGCTTTGGTTTTCGTCTGCCACTTTGACAATATGGCGTAAGTAATTGGGCGGAGGGAGATAATCGGATAATAAATCGATACTAATGTAGGTATAAAAATTGTTAAATCCACCAATCTAGTTCGACTTAAACTAACCTTAACTTAAAGGTTAAATGTAAGCCAACGGTCAGTAAATAGGCCTAACCTAAATAAAAAGGTGCTAAAATGTACTTTTTAAGTATTTCAAATATCTAGCAACAACGATGCGTTAATTTTCGATAATTTTGTGATGTCTTCTCTGCTATATCGCTATAAGGCTCCTTCCGGCTATATCTTTTATAACTAGTACATTGTTTCCTATATCTATATATATATATATATATATATATATATATATATATATATTATATATATATATATATATATATATATATATATATATATATACATTCTATATATATATATATAATATATATATATATATATATTATATATATATATATATAATATATATATATATATATATACTATATATATATATATATATATATATATATATATTATAATATATATATATATATATATATATATATATATATATATTATGACCTCCACCCATAGACTCCACCACACCCATTTGCTATGACCTATCGATAATTTGTGTTGTATAATTCTCTTAAAAATAATGGTGAAAACTTTTATTTATGTATTTTTATTTATTTATTTCTAAATTTTATTTACTTATTGTCCGATATTATAATAACTGTAATTTTTTTCATTTCAGAAAACGTGTTGGCTTGGTAAGTAGTAGCACTATTATGGTAGTAGTTTCATTAAAAGTAAAACTAACTACTTTATCAGTTGTGTGCGTGTTCGCGTGAGTATGCGTGCGTGTGTGCGGGCGTGCGCGTGATTATGAGTGCGTGCGTAGCCAGTTAGGCTTGTTGACTAGAATAATTAGAAATGGAAAAAGTGATGAAATTTTAAGTTAGTTTTCTTTTAATGTAAATTCTGTGGAGCAACAGTTCTAAGATATTATATTTGATGCTCCACGAATCGTTTTTTAATCATTAGAATATACGTTCTTGACCAATGAAGAAACCATCAGAGTTGAATATAATAATAATAATAATAATAATAATAATAATAATAATAATAATAATTTTTTTTTTTTTTTATATTATTATTATTATTATTATTATTATTATTATTATTATTATTATTATATTATTATTATTATTATTATTATATATTATTATTATTTTTTATTATTAATATTAATAATAATAATAATAATAATAATAATAATAATAATAATAATATTTAAAATATTTAAAGATATTTAAAATGTCACTCAAAGGTCATTTACAGAAATGTGTTTCAGGAGAAGCACTATATCATGACTATTTTTTTCCAGGGTCCCCCCCTCAGGGACGACCAGTTCATTATATATATATATATATATATATATATATATATATTATATATATATATATATATATATATATATATATATATATATATATATTATATATATATATATATATAATTTGCAAAAACAAAATTATTATAGAAAGGGGTGGAGCTTAGGCGGGGGGTTCCGTCCCTGGTTACCAGACTAAAAGAATTTTGAAATTTGCTTAAGATTCAGCTACTTTTAGAAACTGAGCTTCGCTGTTGCTAGAATTTAATTCCCTAAATTTATTTTTTTATTTTTTTAAATCTTGAAAATTACCAAAATAAATGTGATGGAAAAACTTGTAATTCCTCCATCTAGGATTTCATGCGAATTTAATTTTAATATTTAAATACCCCTAATTTTAAAATCCCGAATCGCACAAGTGGATTTTTTATTTTTTATTTTTTTATTTTTATTTTTTTTATTTATTTTTTTTATTTTTTTTTTGTTACTAACAACAGTGTATTTTCAAAGTTTAATTCGGAAGGTACTTTTTCTAAAACAATTTCAGATATATATATATATATATATATATATATATATATATATATATATATATATATATATATATATATATATATATATATATATATATATAATATATATATATATATATATATATATATATATATATATATTACTGGGCTTTTCATATATACTCACATTTTCCAATATATTCGTTTTTAACAGCTTCAATACTCTTTGACGATATATATATATATATATATATATATATATATATATATATATATATATATATATATATATATATATATATATATATATATATATATATATATATATATATATATATATATATATATATATATCCATCTTTGGTGGGTAAAGGCTAAAAGGTTCACAGAATTCTACCAGAGTTGGGGAGAAAAAATTAAGAACCAGGGCCGACATGTCCCAGTAATTACTGGAGAATAATAGTACGTAAAAAGGGACTAGAGAATATAGATTAAGGGAGTGTCTTCTAGATTTTACCAGTAGAGTACATGGAAGATTGATTGACAATAGCAGTTAAGCGGAGAGTAAGATAGTTGGAGAGTGATATATATATAACTAGACTGTTTGGAAAGGATGTGCCACCCGAGTCCTATTCAAAAGAGTTGTTATGAGACTGGATTTCAGAGGAAAGATGTCCATTGTGACAGAGACTGTATGAGGAAAGTTACGCAACAATTCAACTAGTTAGTGAGATGAATTGAGAGCAAAATATTTAATAAGACGTAAAAGGCCTAGTCTCCACCTTTTCAAGATGAGCTATGAGAATAGAACCACCTCAAGTAAGTGAGGCATACTTCGTACAGGGGTGTAGGATACCCCTTTAATGAGAAAGCGTTTGATTTATAGTTAAGAAATTTCTAATGCACCTCATAGCACCCACTCTCTTAAACGTCTGTTTATAAAGAGAGATCACTTGAGCTTACAAAAGTAGGGGTTTTTTTCCTTTCATTTTTCAGTGTCAGAAAAAGCGTAAGAAAGATTTTTAACATTTAATGAAGATAAAAATTATAATTATATATATATATATTATATATATATATATATATATATATATATATATATATATATATATATATATATATATATATATATATATATATATATATATATATATATATATATCAGCTTGGAATTGATATATATCGAACGTGGAGAGCAAAAGTATCGATTATGCGTATGTCACAAAAACTTTACGAGGATGCTTCCAAGGATATGAAAACTCTTGCTTCTAATACAGATTCACAAGTTCTTATGGTAATATATATATATATATATATATATATATATATATATATATAATATATATATATATATATATATAATATATATATATATATATATATATATATATATAATTAATAATAAAGTAACTTCTGTATCTTGCTGTTTCAGTATGGTTTGGTAATATCAGTATTTATTTATTTATTTATTTATTTATTTATTTTTTTATTTATTGTTTAATAAGAATTATTTTTATTTAAATTTCAATATTTTTTCAGTATTTTTTTATGGTTTATTTTTGTTAGGCGAAACAGAAGGAAAATTATGTAAATATGTTTAATAATAAAAATAATATTTACAAAATCTGTTTTGTCACAAATATCTGTGGTGGATGTGGATGTGGATTTGGAGGAGGAGGGCGAACAAGAAAAAAAAAATTTGTATTTTAATGATGAAGTGAAATAATGAAAAAATTGTGATGTGTGAGGCAGTGGAAAAGATTGAGAGGGTTTAAACTGTGGATTACTGGAGGAAGGACGTGAGATTGAACTATAATAATATTATTATTATATATATATATATATATATATATATATATATATATATATATATATATATATATATATATTATATATATATATATATATATATATATATATATATATATTCGTACCTATAAATAGGACTCGATTAACTCTTTACTGGAAATGTTTAAGTTACACGAAGAACTTCTGGAAAATCTTCGCCTTTCGGAAAAAGGAAACTGGAATCCAATTTCAGGTACCAATATTTTTTTAACTCTCTCTCTCTCTCTCTCTCTCTCTCTCTCTCTCTCTCTCTATATATATATATATATATATATATATATATATATATATATATATATATATATATATTATATATATATATATATATATATATATATATATATATATATATATATATATATATATATATATATATATATATATATATATATATATATATATATATATATATATATATATATATATATATATATATATATATATATATATATATATATATATATATATATAATATATATATATATATATATATATATATATATATATATATATATATATATATATATATATATATATATATATATATATATATATAGACGATTCCGGAGCTATTCCTCCTTCAACCCCCTCCAACTCATTTATGCCTAAAATTATAATTTCTTCTAAAGACATCACTTCTGCTCTCTGAGCTTAACACTAAGAAGGCGTACGGTCCTGACGGTATCCCTCCTGTGGTTCTCAAAACTTGTGCTTCCGAGCTTGCACCCTGCCTTGGTAAACTTTTTCGTCTATGTCTTTCTACTTCAACCTTCCCTTCTTGCTGGAAACGTGCACTCATTCAGCCTGTGCCGAAGAAGGGAGATCCCTCTCAACCCTCTAACTATCGTCCCATTTCTTTAACCTCCGTTCTTTCTAAAGTTTTCGAATCTATCCTTAACAGGAAGATTTGGAAACATCTCAATTCTTCTAATCTTATCTCTGATCGCCAGTATGGCTTTTGTAAGAAACTCTCTATTGGTGATCTCCTTTCCCTTCTCTCTGACTCTTGGTCCTCCGCTCTTCGGCATTTGGGTGAATCTTTTGCTGTTGCGCTAGACATATTGAAAGCTTTCGATAGAATCTGGCACAAAGCTTTGATTTCCAAACTTTCCTCTTTCGGAATCTATCTTTCTCTCTGATTTCCTTTCCGGTCGTTCTATAGCAGCAGTTGTAGACGGCCACCGTTCTTCCTTTAAATCTATTAATAGTGGTGTTCCTCAAGGATCTGTCCTATCCCAACACTTTTTCTACTTTTCATTAATGACCTTCTCTCTGTTACTTCATCTCCTATCCACTCCTATGCTAATGACTCCATCCTTCATTACTCTTTTCAATTTGAAAGGCGCCCCTCTCAGCAACAGTTACTAGATGCAAGGAGGGTTGCCTTGGAACAGCTGACCTCTGATCTATCTCTTATTTCTAATTGGGGCAGAGAGAACATGGTTGCTTTCAATGCCACCAAACCTCAATTCCTCCATCTCACTACTCGATACAATCTCCCACACAACTATGATATCTTTTCGAAAACACTCAACTCAGACCTTCATCTGTTCTTAATATTCTCGGTGTTTCCTTTTCTCGTGATCTTTCTTGGAAAGATCACATTACCTCTCTTTCTAAACAAGCTTCTAAGAGGTTAGGTGTTCTGAGGCGCCTTCAGTATTTCTTCACTCCACCCCAGTTGCTTGCTCTGTATAGGGGTGTTGTTCGACCCTGTATGGAGTATGCTTCGCACATTTGGGGTGGTTCCAAACATACAGCTCTCCTAGAGAAGGTGGAGTCTAGGGCATTTCGTCTCATCAACTCTCCTGCTCTTACTAACTCTCTTCAATCTCTTTCTGCCCGTCGAATTGTTGCGTCACTCTCTCTATACTATCGCTATTACAATGGACACTGCTCTTCTGAACTCTCTCGTCGCATACCTCCTCCACTGAGAAGGGCTCGTGCGACTCGACTTTCTACACAGTCTCATCCTTTCTCTGTCCAACTCTCTGACCCCAGACAAAGCTATGCTCTGTCCTACATGTACTCTACCGGTAAAGTCTGGAACACACTCCCTTCTTCTATTTTTCCAACTTCCTATGACTTACACACCTTCAAACGTCGTGTATCAGGTACGTCGGCCTTTAATTTGACCATTCTTCTCCGTCTTTCTCCTAA
>SEYY01001824.1:40000-47500 GCA_009176605.1 Armadillidium nasatum | reverse complement strand
AGTCAATTGAGGTAGCTTGCCAATTTTTTTTTTTTTTTTTTTTTTTTTTTTTTTTTTTTTTTTTTTTTTTTTTTTTTTTTTATATTATTTATTTATTTATTTATTTATTTATTTATTTATTTATTTATTTATTTATTTATTTATTTTAAAGTACTTTGAGTTCTGTTTTTTTTTCCTATCTCAATTTCTTACGCAAAGAGTACTGACTTCATTTCTCTTTTTTTTTCACATTCTAGACTGAAAGGTTTTTAATTATGGAACGATTTTAAATTTTTATAAGTTTTCAGAATGACTTCAATCCATTTCTGAATTTTTAAATTGGGGTAAATTTTTCATTTATTATTTATTATTTTTTTTTAATAAAGAAAAATCATGTTATTTTCATAACATAGTGTATTTAGTTTTACAATGAGGGTGAAGTAACTGACCTCTGTTCTTTTTCATACCACTAAATCGGAGCAAAAACTTCATTGTTTCAATCCCTCAAAAACTCAATTCCTGCGATTGTGGAATATATATATATATATATATATATATATATATATATATATATATATATATATATATATATATATATATATATATATATATATATATATATATATATATATATATATATATATATATATATATATATATATATATATATATATAAGGCCAGAGGTCTACTAAAATTTCCACCAGAGTTTGGGAGAAAATCAGAAATCTGGTTAAATTAAAAAAGTTAGACAAAAAAAGGATTAGACTGTGTAGAAAGACGTGTCGCACGAGCCCTTCTCAATGGAAGAGGTATGCGACGGGAGAGTTCAGAAGAGCAGTGTCCATTGTAATAGCGATAGTATAGAGTGACGAACATTTCGACGGGCAGAAAGAAACTGGAAAGAATAGTGAGAGCAGAAGAGTTGATAAGACGAAAAGCTCTAGACTTCTCCTTTTCAAGGAGAATAGTGGAATCACCCCAGATGTGGGATGCACACTTCATACAGGGGCGAAGAACACCTCTATAAAGGGCAAGCAACTGGGGTGGAGTGAAGAAATTCTGAAGGCTCCTCAGAACACCTGGTCTCTTAGAAGCTTGTTTAGAAAGAGAAGTAATGTGATTTTTCCAAGAAAGGTCACGAGAAAAAGAAACACCGAGAATATTAAGGAGAAGTGAAGGTTTGAGTTGTATGTTTTCGAAGAATATATCATAGTTATGTGGCAGATTGTGTCGAGTAGAGAGATGGAGGAATTGAATTTTGGAGACATTGAAATGACCATGATTTCTTTGCCCCAATTTGAAATATGAGGTAGATCAGAGGTTAGTTGCTCCGAGGCTACCTTCCTTGCGTCTATTAACTGCTGTTGGGAAGTAATGAAGGGTAGAGTCATCGGCATAGGAGTGGATAGGAGATGAAGTAACAGAGAAGGTCATTAATGAAAAGAAGAAATGTTGGAGATAGGACAGATCCTTGAGGAATATCACTATTAATAGATTCAAAGCAAAAACTGACCGTCTACAACAGGGCTTTGTGCCAGACCCTGTCGAAAGCTTTCGATATGTCCAGCACGACAACGAAAGATTCACCGAAATGCCGAAGGGAGGAGGACCAAGAGTCAGAGAAAAGGGAAAGATAAAAACCAGTAGAGCGTTTTTTGCAAAAGCCATACTGGCAATGTTTGAGTTGTATGTTTTCGAAGAATATATCATAGTTATGTGGCAGATTGTGTCGAGTAGAGAGATGGAGGAATTGAATTTTGGAGACATTGAAATGACCATGATTTCTTTGCCCCAATTTGAAATATGAGGTAGATCAGAGGTTAGTTGCTCCGAGGCTACCTTCCTTGCGTCTATTAACTGCTGTTGGGAAGTAATGAAGGGTAGAGTCAGGGATCGGCATAGGAGTGGATAGGAGATGAAGTAACAGAGAAGGTCATTAATGAAAAGAAGAAATGTTGGAGATAGGACAGATCCTTGAGGAATATCACTATTAATAGATTCAAAGCAAAAACTGACCGTCTACAACAGGGCTTTGTGCCAGACCCTGTCGAAAGCTTTCGATATGTCCAGCACGACAACGAAAGATTCACCGAAATGCCGAAGGGAGGAGGACCAAGAGTCAGAGAAAAGGGAAAGATAAAAACCAGTAGAGCGTTTTTTGCAAAAGCCATACTGGCAATGAAAGATAAGATTTGAAGAATTGAGATGTTTCCAAATCTTCCTGTTAAGGATATTTTTTTTCGAAAACCTCACAAAGAACGAAGGTTAAAGAAATTGGACGGTAGTTAGAGGGTTGAGATGGGTCCCCCTTCTTCGGCACAGGCTAAATGAGCTCACGTTTCCAGCAAGAAGAGAAGGTTGAAGTTGAAAGACAGACAAAATAGTTTACCAAGGCAGGGTGCAAGCTCAGAAACACAAGTTTTGAGAACAACAGAAGGGATACCATCAAGACCATGCGCCTTCTTAGTATTAAGCTCAGAGAGAGGGAGCAGAAATAACGTCTTTAGACGAAACTACAATTCTAGGAGGGTTGAAGGAGTAGGAACAGCTCCGAAATCATCTAAAGTTGAATTAGAATTAAAAGTTAATATATATATATATATATATATATATATATATATATAATATATATATATATATATATATATATATATATATATATATATATATATATATATATATATATATATATATATATATATATATATATTAGAGTGATCCGAGATCTTTTCGAGTACTCAAGGGAAATGAATAAACAAAAGAAATGCATGATTTTCATTGACGAAATTGATTCAATTTGTCGGCAGAGAACCAACACGGAAGATGAACACTCTAGGAGGTATATATATATATATATATATATATATATATATATATATATATATATATATATATATATATATATATATATATATATATATATATATATATATATATATATATATATATATATATATATATATATATTAGAGAAGCCATAATTATGTCTCAGATATGCTTGTTTAATTGAATGAAATATTTATAACTTTGTTTTATTGGAATTTGAGTAAGCATTATATTTTATATATATATATATATATATATATATATATATATATATATATATATATATATATATATATATATATATATATATATATATATATATATATATATATATATATATATATATATATATATATATATATATTTCTTTTCCGAAGAGTTAAAACTGAGTTGCTCCGTCAGATGGATGGAATTATGTCACGCGACTCTGAAAGTGAACCGTTAATCTTAGCGTCCACCAATTGTCCGTGGGATATTGATCCTGCTTTTCTTCGCCGTTTTCAAAAAAGGATTTACGTGGGCCTCCCTAACAGGTAATTAAAAATAAGTTTTATAAACAATGAAGAAGTTTGTTCCTTTGAGGCTCGAATAGTCTTAAATTTCTTCTAAGAATTATTTGCTCACAGAAACGTTGTTCTTGCCGCATCATGTGCTTGGGTATAATAGGATAACGGATATATATATATATATATATATATATATATATATATATATATATATATATATATATATATATATATATATATATATATATATATATATATATATATATATATATATATATATATATATATATATATATATATATATATATATATATATATATATATATATAAACCCAGTTTAGATTGGGTCATGGAAGTAGCGACCTTTTGTAGGGAAGCCTTGTTAACTCCAAAGGCACAACTAAGGACTATAGTTATCTTAGAAGTTTTAGAGGTGTCTGACAAAATTTATTTTAATATAATTCCTCTTTTAATTAAAATCAAAACTGGCTAAAGGTTAATATGAGGAAACTAAAGCATAATCGTAATAATGAAAGAATTTTAGAAACCTGTTTCCATAAAAGTCTTTGCGATACCATTCTCCTTACTATTTTGCTGGTATAGAAAGTCGTGAAGATTGGTTGTTGGCTTCCTTACATCGTTATATATTTACCATGACAAGAGACAAATGCAAAAATGGAAGTCTTCCGTACCATCGGGCAGGGTCCTTTAATAAAAACGATTGGAATGAAATTTAAGAATAAAATAACAAATAATAAGATATCAAATAAGATAAATCATCCAGATACCAGACCAGGTGGTGTCTCATGAGAAGAAAGAGCGGACAGTAGTTGATTTGGAATGAATTATAAATTCAGATAAGGCTTTCAATATCCTTTGTCTAAGATCTGCTTGTTTAATTTAATGAAATTTTTAGCTTTGTTTTATTGGAATTTCAGTAAGCATAGGATTATTAAAACATACGTGTATATATATATATATATATATATATATATATATATATATATATATATATATATATATATATATATATATATATATATATATATATATATATATATATATATATATATATATATATATATATATATATATATATATATATATATATATATATATATATATATATAATATAAATTTATCGGAATATTATCCTACAGGAAAGACGTTCAAGATAAATTTCTTTAGAATGACGGATAAAGAAACGTAGAATTTTATTATATTTTAAATTGATATATATATATATATATATATATATATATATATATATATATATATATATATATATATATATATATATATATATATATATATATATATATATATATATATATATATATATATATATATATATATATATTATATTTTATTTATTTCACTATCACCTTTCCCATTTTCGTGGGGTGGTGCCCACCACAATTACCTCACAAACATTCCCATTCCTACCTTTCAACCCCTTTCACCACCGCCCTCATGTTCACTCTGTCCTCCGCAAGTCTACTATCCTCTTCTAAACTCAAATTCCTTCCACCCAAAATTTCTTTCACTTCATCAATCCATCTTTACTTTGGCCTTCCCTTCCCCCTACCCCCATCCATCTTGGATCTAAGTACCTTGCCTACCATGCTGTCCTCATTCATTCTACACATATGTCCAAACCATTTTAGTACACCCTCCTCCGTTCTATCCACTACACTCCTCTTCCATATTCTTTCATTTCTAATCCTCTCGATCCTTCTCAATTTACATATCGCTCTCAAACCTTTCATCTCAAAGATATATATATATATATATATATATATATATATATATATATATATATATATATATATATATATATATATATATATATATATATATATATATATATATATATATATATATATATATATATATCACTATTACAATGGACACGTACTGCTCTTCTGAACTTTCCCGTCACATACCTCCTCCATAGAGAAGGGCTCGTACGACACGCCTTTCTACACAGCCTCAACTCTCAGACCCCAGACTTAACAGCTATGTTCAATCTTACGTATACTCTACTGGTAAAGTCTGGCACACACTCCCTTCATCTTATTTTCCTAACTTCCAATGACTTCCACAACTTTAAACGCCTTGTATCGGGGCTTGTCGACCTTTAATTTGACTAGATTATTGATTTTCTCCCAAACTCTAGTGAAAATTTTAATAAGCCTCTGGCCTTTAATTCCCCACCAACTAGAACTTGGTAATTCATGTATTATATAAAGAGATGGGGGGGGGGGGGTTTACCTTCGATCTTGTTAAAATAAACTTTTGTTGGTCCATGTATCCAGAAAATCATTCTCCCTCCGTTATTCTTCAGATTGTGGATGTCTGACTAGCGTGCAATACCGATGATAAACACATTATTTACCAGTTTTGTTGGTTGATAAAACTTATTTTATTCACTCAAGATTTCCATGAATCCATGATTATATCGATCAACTCTTTCTTTCTCCTCAATGTGTACAAGATATGTTAAGCTACTTTGTAAAAACTTTTTTTTTTTTTCTCTTCAGAAATGACAGGAAATTAATTCTGCAGAAATATCTGGCATCTGAATGTCTTTGCTTGACTCTACAAGATTGGGAAAGAATACTAGACTTTACTGACGGTTACTCCGGTGCAGATTTGCGACACGTGGTAATCACAACCGTTATGATTGCAATAAAAGAAGTTCACATGAAATATTTGACTGCCAATATGTCAGGTAAAAGTAATTGAAATGAATTTTAAATTTACTTAATGAAATTAGAGCAAGCAATATTGCTCTATTTTAATTAATCTAATTTTAAAGAATGAAAAAAAATGAACTTATAAAAAGATATTAACTATAATAATAAGCGGCCATAATAGTTTTTTTTCACTATTAAATATGAAATAAATATTGATATTAATCAGTACAATTTTCATTATAATGAAGTAAATATTTTCACATTTCTTACAAAAAAAAAAAAAAAAAAAAAGTTCTCATTTTCCAAAAACTTTATCGCGGGTCAAAATAAGATTTTGACGAGTCAGCTCAGGGACGTTGATTATATATATAATCATAATTAAAACAAGTAGTCAGCTTTTTTTTCAAAATTTTATTTGTTAAGAAACAAACTCATCCATTAAGAATCGATTACTATTTAATTAAAATTGTAAGTTTTGTCAAAACAAATTCCGATTTTGACCAAAAATTCGTTTGCACAATGACGATAAACAAAATCCAATAATTATAAGTAGCGATTAACAAGGAATAGAAGTAAAAAAACTTTAGTTTAAATTATTAGCTACTCCTTGCATAATTTTAAACTATCATAATTAAAAAGTATAAAGAAAAAAAAAAATTTTTTTTTTCAGATCAGTCAAAAGTTAAAAAACGCGCCATCAAACTAAATGACATTGAAAAGGCCATCAAGGATAACACCAAAACTGTGTCCTCTTCTCTTCTTGATAAGTACAAGGAATTCGAAAACTCTTTTCGCTAAACTTAATCTTACAAATGTTTAGAAAAAAAATATTTATTACAAAGTAAAAGAAAATGACTAACTAAGATTGCAGGTAAGTGAATGACAAGACTTACTATTTATATGGTTTAATAGTTGTGCACATTACAATTTGCTTCAACTTTTAAACATTTAATATATTAAAAATTGTCTAATATATATATATATATATATATATATATATATATATATATATATATATATATATATATATATATATATATATATATATATATATATATATATATATATATATATATATATATATATATATATATATATTATATATATATATATTATATATATTATATATATATATATATATATATATATATTATATATATATATATATATATAATATATATATATATATATATATATATATATATATATATATATATATATATATATATATATATATATATATATATATATATATATATATATATATATATATATATATATAAAATGTGAGGCACTTTTGATTCAAAATAAAATTTAATTCTTATATTGGATGGCTTCCAACATAGTGATTGATAATTTAGGTTGCTAAAATTGATCTAGGTCATATATATATATATATATATATATATATATATATATATATATATATATATATATATATATATATATATATATATATATATATATAATCACAGGAAGTTTGTTTGTT
>SEYY01001824.1:20000-35000 GCA_009176605.1 Armadillidium nasatum | reverse complement strand
CTAAAAAAATATCATACCTTTATAAGAATTTGTCCAGATGCTGAATGAGGATGAAGATATGCATAAGCTACCCAACCACAAATGAAAACAATCACCCCAAATAGTGCTAGTAGTCCTGCCCACAGGCTATTAGAGCTAGCTTGCTCAGCTGCAAAAAAAATATTATATATATATATATATATATATATATATATATATATATATATATATATATATATATATATATATATATATATATATATATATATATATATATATATAATTACCACATAATCCGTGGGATAAAATTTATACTAAATATACTGCTAATGAGGATTCGAACCCGGACCTCTAGTAATGGCGATTGATCATGGTCAGTTCCAACGGGATTCCTTTTTGTACCATCAGTGGTGTAGTGGTTAGCGCAATGTTTTACCATCTTAGAGGTTAGGGTTCGAATCCTCATTAATAGTGTGTGTATATATATATATATATATATATATATATATATATATATATATATATATATATATATATATATATATATATATATATATATATATATATATATATATATATATATATATATATATATATATATATATATATATATACTCATTTTTTCTTACACATTCTGAAAATCGATTCTAAACAATTCAAAGGTTTGACAATAAATTCTTATGTTTCGTAATAGTTTTTCACATTTACTTTCAATTCTCCAGGTACTAATCCTATTTGCGTTTGCAGTTCGTCTTATTTTGCATTGTCCTTACAATATTTTACATATCAGCCTTTTCCTAGTGCTCAAATAATTTTCCATTTTTTTTCTTATTTTCTTGTATAAAAACTAAAGTCTTCTCTGAAGCTTTGAGAATTTAAGACACTATTTATTGTGGAATCAAAAATAAGATAAATTTGTTTCCATATTTAACTTCATTCTAACTATGATGCTCTTTCTTTCAACTATACTATTACCTTTTTTTTTTTTTTTTATGGCAAAGTACATAAAAAGGTCAGTGAAATTTAGGTAGGTGTGGCGATAAAAAAAAATTTTTTTTTTGTCAACAAAGCATTTAATCAATAATTTCAACCTTTTTTTATTATTAAATAAAAATATATATATATATATATATATATATATATATATATATATATATATATATATATATATATATATATATATATATATATATATATATATATATATATATATATATATATATATATATATATAAACTCAGTTAGATGATAATGGGATCCAGTCCCTTTCCGTAAGTTGTGTAATGGGGAATGATAAGCTTTCTTATTCTCATCGTTAAAGATTAATTTAATGTACCATTATTTTAAAGGATTACAATACTACAATATCGTGAGCAATACTGAAACTAAAACAAGAAATTACAGCTTTTTAATCTGGACATTTAAATTAAGTAATTTATAATAATAATTTACTTTAATTTGCATTAAAAGTAATTTCTTTTACTTTTGGAAGCTTTTGTTTTGGAAGAAGAAGAAGAAGAAGAAAAAAAAAAAAACTGACTATGTTCTGTGAACATTATCAGCATCATTCGCGATAATAAAATACTATTCTGCTTTGAACATGTTTGATCCTAACATATAAATCAAAGTTTAAATTAATTAAATTTATTTATTATGCTAAAAGAAAGAGTAATTCATATTTATCTCGTGCTTTTTGGCACCTTTAATTAAATCAAATATTTCTTCCCATAATTGGTGTTTCAACCTATGCAATGTTCATTTAATTAAAAAAAAAAAAAAAAGGAACAGTAAATTTATGATTATAGTTTTAAGTAGTCGCATTACATCCACAATATAATTCACAAATAAATTACTACCTTCACTATTTATAACACAATTTCCTCTTATCTTAAACGTATACTTCAAGTACTGACAATCCTATGGATTTATTATCCTTTGGTGAAGGAAATACAAAATTTATTTCACAGGATTTAAGCTCACCAAATTAACGAGAAATTTTGCTTGGTTCATTTCCAATGTGGAAATAAAAGTAACAATGCTAAATTGCTAAGAATCTGTACGCATACTTCTCTTTCACCGAGACTTTTACTTTTCCTTCAACCTCTCCTTTAAAGCATCACAATTAGACTAGTAGTAAAAATTTCTCAGTTAAGTTATCAAACCAGCGCTTACAAAGAGTTTCCAAAAGTAAAAGATAAGAGGCGATTCCTTATCGCTTACGTATAGGCTATACACGACAGTTGAAACCTGTTTAAAAGAAAACGAAACTTGCATTTGAAAAGTGTAAATACGCGTAGATTCTACAGTGGACCATATACTGTTTGGGTGTCAACACACACACAAAAAAAAAAATCAGTTTGTTTTTTTTAAACACCCCAACTTCACTAAAAACAAATTGCAATGCCTGTTTGATGTACATATACTATCATGATTTAATTCCTATTAGTTTGACTCTCTTTTTCCAAAACCTGAATGAAATTGAATATGTATATTTAATTTAGTCACGCAATTTCTTTGATGTAACAAATTTGCATCAAGAAATACAAAACTGAAAACTGAAATACAACCTTTATATATATATATATATATATATATATATATATATATATATATATATATATATATATATATATATATATATATATATATATATATATATATATATATATATATATATATATATATATATATATATATATATATATATATATATATATATATATATATATATATATATATATATATATATATATATAAGGGGGAGTTGGAAGGTACGCATTAAATTCCGGGAGCGTATTTATTCTACACATAACTGCATAACTAATAAACCCAAAAGTTATAATCCAATTTTCATATTTTTGTTGATTTACAGTGTTCCAAAGGTTTAAGTATGATCAAGTAGGCTAAAACAAGTTTATTTGAAAAAAGTACATTTATTTTACAATAAATTTTCAAAGGTACCACCACGGGCCTTTGAACATTTTCTGGCTCGTCTACTAATAGCATTTGTTGTTTTCCTAAGTTCATTTCATTTTTCTTTTATGTGAGCTGCAGCATTCAAAATACGGCAAATTAGTGCACCTCGATTGTCCACCTTTCTTTTGTATGACTGTGTATTTCTTTTCAACCAGCCTCATAAACAAAAATCCAATGGTGTGAGGTTTGGAGACCTTGGCGATCAATTAAGGGCCCACCTCGATCAATCCGTCGTTCTGGAAGTTTTATTTAAACATGTGTGACCTGGAGAGCAAATTGTGGGGGTTCCATCTTGCTGATAGTATATAGCATTTCTTATGTTTAAAAGAGCATCTTCTAAAAGACCTTGAATTCTGGAAAATTCCAAATAAAGTTCTCCTATTAGGCGATTCTCACTAATGAGAGGACCAATTAAAAGACAGTCGACAATCCCATACTACACATTAATTGAAAAACGAAGTTGAAATCTACGACTATTTCGTGGGTATTTTCGTCAGACCATGCGGGTATTTTCGATGCCTTCACGAGTGAATACTGCTTCATAAGTAAAAAGTATGTATTGAACCAAATGACGATTAGCGATTATCCATCAACAAAATTGCATGCCACTAGCACAGTCTCCTGGTTGTAGGTGCTGTACATACTGTAGATGGTATGGATATAAGCCCTATTCATTCAATGTGCGGATCACTCTTGTTTGAGGAATTTAAAGTTCAAGGGAAATTCTTCGTGCAATAGTTGCAGGACTCTGTTTCACTAAATCCAGAATACCTTCTACAGTACTTCAATTACATCTTATCTATGGGAACGTTTAAATGTGATATGCGCATTAGGAAGTCTACCCGTCTCATACGATGTGTTGAAAGTTTTGATAAATACATTTTCATCCGGAATTGTACGAAGCGGAAACTACTGACGATACTCTTCAACCGCTGCTGTGGCATTTCCGTTGCATTAACCATACACAAACATCATATTCGCATATTCCAGATTTGAATAAATGTGTGGCATTGTTTATCACTTTTATCACGCAAAATAATTAACACCTGACAGATGATTTGTTGATAAATGATAAATTTTTGTGTGTTGTTTACCATATGCTGGTCTACTTGATTGGTTGTTTCAACTTACACCTTGGAACGCTGTAATCCTAAAACAAATGAAAATCGGATTATAACGTTTTAGTTTTTTAATCATACATGCATATTTATTTTCATATGTGTAGAACACACTCCCGGAGTTTTGTGCGTTCCTCCCGACTCACTATATATATATATATATATATATATATATATATATATATATATATATATATATATATATATATATATATATATATATATATATATATATATATATATATATATATATATATATATATATATATATATATATATATATATATATATATATATATATATATATATATATATATATATATATATATATATATATATATATATATATATATATATACTTTTTTTCGCTTTATACAAAAGCTTGGAGTTGTTTCCAATGGTGTATATGAAACTTAGAATAAGTGTGTGTGCAATTCACATCTCATAACGAGCAATAAAACAAAAATTAATCTACCACCAATAGAAATTTGTATCAAATTTACCATCAATAAGAGTGTCATAAATCTACCAGAAAAAGGTGTTTGTGTCGCAAATCTACCAAAACAATGGGAGTTTGCATCAAAGTTGAAACTGGAGATTTATCTACATCTACTTTGGAAGCAATGAAATATTTGGGCTGCTCAATGGTAGAACACTACCAACAGAAACCTGTGTACAGAATCAATTAAAACTGTCTACGCTCTTCAATAGGCTATAACAATTATTTTTTTTTTTAAATTATTCCTTCAAAAAAGTAATCATATTTTTAAATTGTTGATCTAAATAAGAATTTACAAGAAGTTTAAGATTTGAATAAAAGAAAATAAAGAAACAAATATTATTGCTCATGATTACCTTCACTGGAAAGTAAATCGCTCGTAGCAGCATCACTAGAGCCAGATGTTAAATCACTACCAGAAACATGATTACCTAATGGTAAACTGCCACACACTGAACTATTCATGATGGATATACTCTCGCAATGCCCTTCTAGCCAATCCTGCCGATGCCTGTCGTAGCCATCACTGCAACGATTCACTTGAGGACACCACCTACACTGAAAATGAAATAATTTCATAAATATTTAAGATTACAAGAAAAAAAATGAATTTACTAGGAATTTTACAAGGAGAAATTTGAAGACAACATAAATTTTACCCAACTATGAAATGAAGATAAAAATGATAGAGGATATTAAACTCCATCTCTCCTACAAAAAAAAAAAAAAAAAAAAAAAAAAAAAAAAAAAAAAAAAAAAAAATCAATCAATCAATCAATTAATGTATAAATATATTCAAAATTACATCTTTAAAAATTACAAAAATATATACTGTTGAAAATATTGCAGAAGAGCAGGGTGGAGTGGAACATATTCTTCACAGGATGAAATAGAAGGCGGAAGAATCATGCGAGTATTTTAAAAATATAAGAGAGGAAATATTTGGAAAATATAAGATTTAGAACTGTAACCAATACCAAGAAAGAGACAAGTAATGTGATAAGAAAAGAAACAGAAATTAAAGATAAATCTAGGAGGGTTGTCATAAGTACAATAAAGGAATACAGTCAATTAAACAGAGCATAAATATGTTAAAAGAAAAGGAAAAGTCTGAAAGTTATGGCAAAGACAAGACAGGAAAGTGAGAAAGAAATTTCAATATATTTATAAACAATATGAAGGGATATACTTGTTAGAGGTTGGACAGATGAATTTACTATCGTTTACAAATGTCACACTAGTGGTATCTAAGACAAAAATTGTAGAAACTAAAGTTTACATCACAAATTAAGTTTCTGTCAATAAAAATAAAATAATGGAAAAAAGGAGTTTTAGGGTTTAAAGGTATAGTATTTAGAAAGGTTAAATGGCATGAGTAATAATTCTTATCACTCATAATCTTTGAGCTTCGGAACATTGGAATATAAGATATTTAACCAAAATATTTACATGTTTCATGCATTGCAATCCAGTATTTCCTTGTAATACAATCTTGTGTAGCATTAATATGCATGTGACAAATGCGAAAATAAGAAGTTATTGGGAGATGATGGGAAAGTTTTGTTTTTTTAATTTTAAATTTAATGACGTTAAAATTTAAAAATAAAATCATTTACATTTCATTAAAAACTTTAAAATGGTGTACATAATAATTTAAAATAGTCAAATTAACTAAATTTTATATTTCTAGTAAAACGTAGGCAGAGAATTTCTTATAAGCTGGGCTGGCAAGAATAGCTTTTACATTATTTTTTCCCGGGAAAACCCCTTAGAAAAACTGCAAAAAACCTCAATGATAAAATTAGAGCAACTTTTATTTTTCAAATTTGGATATTATTATTACACTAGGGTAGCTAGTATGATACATCCTTGTAGTTCCTACATTCAGCTATTTTTATCCTTGAAATAAAGAACGCACACATTAAAATTAATAGAAGAAATAACAATGAACATTGATGCAGCATCCAATCTCTATTTTATATTATGTTGTAGATATTCCTATAATATTAGTGATATTATACACTAACAGTAGTATTGTACTATATTTATTACTATTACTGCTGGAGATGGAATTTTTATTATTTTTATTATTAAAAGTTATTACTATTTTTGTTTTATCGTTACTAGCGCTATTTTTAGAAATATATTTAATTATATAACTACTGAAATTATTTGTAGAATCAATACTAAATCCTGTTGCTGTCATTATTTCTATTATTACTATTACAATCATTATTGTTATTATTCTTATTCTCCTTTTTATAATTATCATCATCATTATTCTTAGTATTACTTTTGGGCTCAGACAACGAATTCGCACTCCCAGAAGCCATTTTAAGATTTAAATCAATACATATTAAGTATAAGAAGATTTGTTTATATGAATTTTGTAACTGAAAAATGAATAAATATTAAAGATTACTAATATTTCTGAAAATTATTATCTTGATTTGACATTTTTTTTTGTTTATTAGTTTTGCTATAATCATCAATATTATTTTTATCTTTACTATTTTATGTATTATTATTATTATTGTTTGTTATATTATTTGCATCATATTTGTATTTCAATTGTTAAAATAAATTGAAGTACTATTTATCGACTAAACTTTGGGACTCATTGGAAACCAATGTGTATCCCCTTAGAGGCCCTTTTCAGAGAACTGGAGAGCTAACAAATTATTAATATTGTATTTAGCAGTACAGGACTTACTGTAATATTATAAGTGTACTTTTCCTGAATAAACTATAGAAATAGACAAATAGAATTAGATAATAAATATTAGCTCTTTAAGCAATTAAATTCTAAAATTAATATAACAAGCTAATATCATATTTACAAGTTGACAGACTTGTACGCAGTATATACTGTTCAATAACCTGTAGGCTGTAGTTACTATTAGCTAGCCTTGTGTTTTAATTCTATTTTATAATTTTTTTTGTCCTGTTTTTTATTGGGCAATGTTTATTTATTTTTATTTATTTTTTCTACAAAACTGTAATATCATGCAGCAATAGACTAATAGTAGTATATTACAGTATATGCAGTATAATATGATATTAGTACCCAAATTTCATATGTAAGTGTTTTAACTAATTTTGTTATTGAGGCTTTTTTTCCCAGAAAAAACAGGGAAAGTTTAAAAAAAAAAAAAAAAAAAAAAAAAAAAAAAACCTTTTTCCCAACCAACCCTGTTTACAAGTCCATGTCTTACATAGTTAAAGGAATAACTATTTCCTTTCAGAACAAATATTAATTAGTCACCTTCCCAACATTGAAGAAGGAATATGTTCATTAATGCAAATTCAAGTAAGTGATAAACGTAACAATGCCACAAAGGAAAAAAATCAACGTTTAAACAATGCTTTAACATTAAAAATTGCGCCTATAACAATGTTTCAAACCTAAAAACAGTTAAAAAAAAATAAAAAAAAAAAAATCTCAATTCAATACAAACTGCCAAAACAAATAAAAAGGAGAAAAAAAATACAATAATTATTTTGCAAAAAATCATACATTTTACCTTAAATTATTTTTTATAAAACACAAAGTTCCAAAAAGCTTTACTGTAAAATGGAATTAGGAATGGGAAGAAAAAAATAAGACTGTGTGTGCTCTTTGGACAAAAATTTGCTCAATACTTACCACCTAAAATAGAATATAACTAAGCAGCACAATAAAGTATTAAAAAAATTAATGAATGACTAATTAAAAAATTACATTACATTTTCGATATATATATATATATATATATATATATATATATATATATATATATATATATATATATATATATATTATATATATATATATATATATATATATATATATATATATATATATATATATATATATATATATATAATGCTACCAAAATATGCTTATACACGCACCACCGGCAGGGAACATAACGCGGTATAGCAGTGCTCCAAAGATGAAGCATTACCCGGCAACCATTTGAGTCAGTGTGTTAAGAAGAACTGACGATTAAATATGGGATTAGAATGAGAATTAAAGGACTGTATGTAACATCAAATTATTTAATAAAATTTATAAAAACATGTCTGAAACAAATCATTTGCTTCAGCAGCCTATTGGTGAATACACTTTGGGTAAAACAGAAATATATGAGTGGATTAGATACCTAAAACGAGATCAAAGAAATGAAAACAGTAAAGACAATCATAAGCTAAAATTATCAAATTGTTGTTGAAGTTCGTGAAACAATTAAAAAAATTTTAACCCAAAATTACTGAAAATGCTTTAAATCAGTTTGGGGGAATTTCAGACTTATAACTGGAAAGTGGGTTGAATTACTACTATATTTCATATTAGAAATCTTGAAAGCATATCAAAATTTCATAAGACTTGTATTTCATCACAACAATGGTAATCGTCCGGTTAGTTTTTAAAAATCATGTAATCAAAAATTTTATTATAATTGTTGTTGTCATGTCATTGTGACTCACTTGCTAAGCAAGCTTGAACGAGCTAGGATAAAAGTAACAATAACAAGCACTTATCCAAACAAAATTATATAGAGCCCTACATGATCATATTAAATTTAAAAACAAAAAACAAAAAAACCTTTAATATAAATTAAGATTTATATTAAAATCGAAGTCAGATTTTGTATATTTTCACCAACTGACTAAAGAGCCATAATTGTATATTTATTTTTTACCAAAACAACATGATTAATTAATACTCCTCACAATCCCTATATTTTTGATTATGATATTGTTGAAGTTTTCCTCTTTCCTGGAAGAAAAATTGTAATTCAAATGACTGATTTGACTTCACTGTAAAGGTTCAGTAGGAGAGGACGACTGTGATAAAGAGCCTCAAAAAAGTAGAACTTTCAAAAGACTTTCCAATAATGACAAGGCCCTTATAATTTGCATTAACTCCTAATATGGCTACTTTGTGATGAATGGTGAACACAAAAGTCTTTAAGCTTAGAGTAGCATATTTATGGGATTAATTCAGTATTATATTATATATATATATATATATATATATATATATATATATATATATATATATATATATATATATATATATATATATATATATATATATATATATATAAAATTTTGGCAGTCTAAAGGTTGCCTGAGAGTAACAAATTTGAAAGCAAACAACTCTTAAAGAAAGGTGAACAATTTCCAAAACAGCCAAAACTGTTTAACAGATTATATACTTAAGAATATTTTCTGCAATTTAAAAATATTTTTCAATGCTTCTATTTTATCCTTTTCAGTTTTCCAGAGCTCATTGAGAGTTTTTTTTCTTATTGTCTGACACACCTTTTGTTATCTTTTTCATTTTCACTAGTTTTTTATCTATCTTTCTAACTCCTTTAGCATCCAAATCCGTCCGATTCTTGAACGGACAGCATACTCCTTGTCACTTATTACTCTTGATTTTTTACATTATTTCATCCGAACTTTACTACTGCCAACTCTGCTGCTCTTGGATTTCTTATTATAGATACCAAATAACCTGTAAATACTATGAACGTGTCTCACGTATTCCATTCCTATATTTCCTTGTACAAAAAAAAATTTGCTTCTGACCCACGTTTACCTATTACTTTTCTTTTCTGTATTTCAAGGTATTCTATCTTATAAATTCATTTTTCTTTTAATTTTTGAGTAAGCTAAATTACAATATTGGAAATTACTTCTTAATATTATATCTAAATTACTTTCAGTTCTTCAATATAATAATAATAATAATAATCTATACTGTTCTTCGTTAAATAGTATTACTTAACCCATTCTTAATTTTATAATATAACTATATGCATAATGAAATTTTTTTTAAAAAATATATATATATATATATATATATATATATATATATATATATATATATATATATATATATATATATATATATATATATATATATATATATATATATATATATATATATATATATATATATATATATATATATATATATATATATATATATATATATATATATATATATATATATATATATATATATATATATATATATATATATATATATATATATATATATATATATATATATATATATATATATATATATATATATATATATATATATATATATATATATATATATATATATATATATATATATCAAATTTCTAAAACTGCAGTTTGGTTTCTTCTTACGACACGCAAAAAAAAAAAAAAAAAAAAAAAAAAAAAAAAACATATCCCCGTCACCAATATTTATAACCAACTAGACAAATCGATAAAGTATGTGTTGAAAATCGAAGCATTTTTAAAATATTTTGAAAATGAAAATAAAAATACGCTAAAATAAAACAAATGTTCCTCAAACAATATAAAATTTATATTCAACCTCAGATACTTTTTTTTTTTACCTTTGGAATATTTTATTATTTTCCCAACCTCAATTAAGAGAGTAATAAATTTTACATATAAAAAATTGACAAAATGAACAAATAAATATTTTTTTTTAAGTATTCTTACCTCGAAATTAGTCTTTGATGTAAGACATTCTTCGCACGATGTTAATGTAACACACAATGGAAGAGGTTCAAATACAATTGCTGTCCAATTTCTTATTTTCACTTCAGTTTTATCAATTTTGTGATACTCGTATATAGTTTTCTTACGCATGTCTGTTTATATATATATATATATATATATATATATATATATATATATATATATATATATATATATATATATATATATATATATATATATATATATATATATATATATATATATATATATATATATATATATATATATATATGCAACACATCAGCACATTTAAAACACTAATAGAGTTCAAAGATCATTAGTACTGTTGTAATGAACATTATATATATTTATCTATTTTTCATTAATAAACCTACCTAATGTATATGTGGTAAATCTAGTTCATAAGGCTTTTTTGTTTTTTAATTGATGGTGTAGGGTAAAAGGGAATTATCTGCTGAAATAAATTAAAGCGAGACATGGTCTTTGCACAAAAACAAATTTATTCACTTTGTTAAATATTGATAAAGTTAACAGATTCATGTTGCTTTGGTTACGATTCAAAATATACACTTAATTAAGAGTAGGGTAAAGTGAAATTTTTTCCCACTTGAAATCTAAAAAAAATGTGTAGTTTTGAATACCTGATAAATGTTAAAAATGTAGAGAAACTGACATTTTTATGATTGCCACCAGATCTGGACTAACAACCACTTAATACATGTTACCAGAGGGATAAGCTTCAAATATTGGTAAAAGATAATTTATGGATCAAAATTTACAGAAATCCTATATTTCTGTGTGTTAAGTTGAATTTTGTCTAATTTGCAACAAAATAAATAAATACATATGGGTTAATAACCATTTTATGGGGTACAATACCAACAATGATAAAGTAACAAAGATCACATTCTGCCATTTGTTAACTTATTATAACTTTAGTCAACTACTATTGTTTTAGTTAAATTTCTTTATCACTATTTTCTTTTTTTTTTAATGAAATGTAAACGTAGGATAGTTACTCATGGCGTGGTTTTTATTTTAACTAAAACAATCTCCAGCAAATCTAAAAACTGGTTAGCTGACCATTCAATTTAAAATCTTTATTAAGTCTAGAAATCCATTGACTAGTGATAATGAAAATTGCATTTCAGTATCAAACTTTTTCAGAAATTTGCTGGAAGTAAAGTAGACTCTCTCTTTTTTTCAACTCCAGCAACATGTACCAACATATGTCACCAACTTAAAATGTCCAAGAAACTGACTGTGACGTGAATTGTTTCGCTGGAAAAGTTTCAATCGATATTGTTCCTATATAAAAATCTGTTAAGTGCTGAATGTCTTTGATTGTTATTCATGAGAATTTAAGTCAACTAGATCATATGACTTTGCTTTCAGGTTTGATGCTGATAAATGAAATCACCTTCAATGAATATTCTCTAGAGGTCCAGAAGAATCTTCCTCGTCATCACTGTCAACGTATCCAATTTAAAACTATTTGCAATAATAAACCATGGCAGTTCCTAATGTATTAATAATATTTCGTTCAAGCAAACTTCGAATCTCCGCTTTGCTGTCACTAAAATATTGCAATCAATACATTTTCTGTGCTGGTAAAAAGGTTTTTCATTACACTACTTTTATGGCTACTTTCTGAAAAATTTTAATCTGGAACTGAGTAATTCTCTGAAACAAGTTAAAATTATTTCTGGATACTCAAGTTTTTACAAACCAAGTGGGGAAATACACTTAAAAGCAGAACTTCCCCAAAGACTAAGACAATGGCTTACCTAAAGTGCATGGTACAAAAGGATTCTGTACCCAAAAATTATCTAATGCGAATGGATGCATTGTAGGGCCTACATCTAGATATTACAACTCGTTGTGAAGAACTGTGCTCAAGTCATCAACAACAGCTTTGGAAAGTGGGGGTTAGATATTTGAATTGAGCAACTGGTCAACTTAAGAGTATCTCTACTCGTATGTTTTCCAATAGGTCCTATGAATTTGTCAAGATTATCCGTGGTTCAATCTAGTCACAAAGATATGATACATAGAAAGTTCATTAGTGTGACCTATTAAGCAGCTCTTCTAAGCCCCGAATGTAACCATTATACATAGCAAGTCATAATTGGAGTCTCATCTTTAAAGGGTTTTGATATGAAGAGCCTTCTTCATTGTGATTTTGTTGGCAACACTCCAGCTGGTGTTAAGTTTTCACTACTAGTAAAAGCGCAAACTATTCTTAGTTGATAAACTAATTCAAGTTCAAAAATAGAAACAAGATTTTTGGAAATTTTGAACCATCAAAATTGGTGGCATTGTTATTTCCATCATGGTCAATTTGACCCCATTGAAAACACATTTGTTTTTGTGGATCCATTTGTTGGATCATTTACCAAACACATAGAAGTCAATCTAAGATGTTTCTTAACGGTTTAATCTGCATAATTCATAATTTTTGTAATGTAAAATGTTTTACAATGTCAATCAAAGTTTTATTTTAATGTTTTAAGTACTTTAAAATAAAATAAAAGTTTAAGTTATAAAGTTATATAATTAGAGAAAGGTAGAGTTTAGATTTGATAATAAAAAATATTACACGTAAAAATTTGAAAGTGATATTTAAAGTAACTTCAATTTGTTAATTAAACTTAATTAAATTTTTTTTCCTTTTTTTCTTTTTAAACTAATAAACACTTATCATTCATATATCTCAATGTAACTAGAAGTAAATTATTGATCTTTTGAAAAATGAATACAATGTTAAGATATCACTTGGTAATTCAGCTTCTTCAAGTGGCTAAAGAAATGCGAAATTCTGCACATTAAATAATAGTAACTCACTAAGGTCGTCATTTGCTTTAGTAATGGAAAGAATTTTAACCTGACAGTTTTGCATACAATCAAAGGATTAAGGAGAAGTCATAGTTATTTTAACTAAAAATAAGAATTTTTTTTTCTCTTAAATATGCTTTCTTTCTGGTTCTCAAACTTCATTTTCTAATCAATTCCCTAATATGAATATCGATGTTGTAATGGGTTAAATTGAATTTCCTAGATCCCAACATAAAATGCTACAATTCTATAAAATTCTTAAGACTTTTATATCAATGCATTTTGGTTATATTTCAAAATGGTATAAAACTTTTGTTTCAGCAAAATTATATATATATATATATATATATATATATATATATATATATATATATATATATATATATATATATATATATATATATATATATATATATATATATATATATATATATATATATATATATATATATATATATAATTTAGGATAATCTATATACTTACAGAAAACTTTCTTTTCAACAATATAAGCATCAGAGAGACCAACTTTAACAGGATGTTCCATATCATCTATTAGTGAAAGAGTAACAGGGATATCTTTGTATGCAAATATAATGATTCCTGAATTATGAATTGTTACCTATGAAAAAGAAAACACACAAATGATTCTACCCTATAAGAGTGGAAATCATGGCTTAAACAGTAATTTAGGTTTGCAACTCATTCTGCCATCCTACTCATATTCCCAAGGATATGAAGTCAGACTCAAAACACTTTACTACAACCCTTCAAAAAGTTAATTAGAGCTATGGTAGGAGATGGCATCCATTATAAAGAACATAAACACTCCTTTTAAGGATTTTACAGAACTCTTTCTTTGTACTAATTTTTTTTCAAAATGAGTCTTCTGGTTTCTTTGCCTTCCTGTACAAATTCCATTTAATAGCTATTTCCCCATTTAGGCTTTGAATAACTGGTTGTGAAATTATGAAGACCATACTATTTATTACAACCAGTTTGGCAAATGTGTTTCTGAAACTTTTTTATTAATCCTTATTAGTTACTTTGTCTGGAACGAAGAACCTTACAAGTGAT
>SEYY01001824.1:0-15000 GCA_009176605.1 Armadillidium nasatum | reverse complement strand
CTACTAAGTGTTCACATTTAATAATACAGGCATACCTCGTTTTACGGCGCTTCGCTCATACGGAGCTAAAATATTTTTCGGCGCTTGTCTCGCTCTTACAGCAACCATGCGCTGTACAGCTTTTAATCAACAAATTTCCCATGCGGTGTTCAGTTTGAACACAGCATTCATAACACGCGCATCGCTCTCAACTTGACCGCCAAATTTAATACAGTAGTGTTACAATTGTGTTAATACGCATTTATATTACGTATACATACCTTCACTGTATACCCATATAGACATGGCCCCTAAGACTAGTGAAAAGAAGAGTCGGAAGTCACTTTCATTGGAAAAAAAGTTAGAAATGATTCACTTACATGACCAAGGCATTTCGAACGCTGAGATAGGCCGTAGGCTAGGCCTAGCTCGGCAAACAGTAAGCACAGTTACTAACTCTAAGGAAAAGATTTTGAAAGAAATTAAAAGTGCTACTCCAGTGAACACTAAAATAATAAGAAAACGGAACAATGTTATTGCTGAAATGGAGAAAGTGTTAGTGCTGTGGATCGAAGATCAAACGAGTCATAACGTGCCATTAAGCCAAAGCCTAATTCAATCCAAGGCCCTAACTTTATTTAACTCAATTAAGGCTAGCAAAGGGGACGAAGCTAAAGATGATAAGTTTGAAGCAAGCAGAGGCTGGTTTATGCGGTTTAAAGAAAGAAGCCAGCTACACAATATTAAAGTGCAAGGTGAGGCAGCTAGTTCTGATATGGAAGCTGCAGAACGTTATCCAGCTGAGCTAGCTGAATTAATTGAAGAAGGAGGCTACAGCAAACAACAAATTTTCAATGTTGACGAAACGGCCCTATTCTGGAAGAAGCTACCGGCTAGAACTTTCATAGCTAAAGAGGAAAAAACGATGCCAGGTTTCAAAGCCAGCAAGGATAGGCTGACTCTTTTGTTAGGAGCAAATGCAGCTGGTGACTGCAAATTAAAGCCAATGCTCATATACCATTCGCAAAATCCTAGGGCCTTGAAGAATTATGCAAAAGTCAGCCTACCTGTTTATTATCAAGCAAACAAGAAAGCCTGGATGACTGCCGATCTTTTTACGAAGTGGTTCACTGAGTATTTTAAGCCTACTGTTTAGAACAAAAAATTCCCTTTAATATTCTGCTACTTAGTGATAATGCTCCCAGGCCACCCAAGAGTTATAATGGAAATGTACAAGGAGATTAAAGTTATTTTTCTTCCTCCTAACACTACATCAATTCTGCAGCCCATGGACCAAGGAGTAATCTCGACTTTTAAAGCGTATTATTTACGCCGAACATTTGCAAAGGCTATTGCTGCTCTTGATAGTGATGCCGATCCCAATGAGCCACAAAAAAATAAACTGAATGCCTTCTGGAAAGGATTCAATATTTTAGATGCTATAAAGAACATTCGTGATTCGTGGGATGAGGTCAAATCATCAACACTCAAAGGAGTTTGGAAAAAATTGATTCCAACCCTTATGGATGACTTTGAAGGCTTTGCAGTTGATACGCCTAATGTAACAACAGAGGTGGTAGATATGGCAAGAGAGTTAGAACTTGAAGTTGCTCCTGAAGATGTGACGGAATTGCTGGCATCTCATGATGAACCTTTAACAGATGAAGATTTACTTTTACTCGATGAGCAACGTAAATTATTTCTAGAGGCTGAATCTGCTTTTGATGACGATGATGACAACGAAATTAAGGAAATGTCTACAAAAGATTTAGAGCATTATGTAGGCCTACTGCATACAGTTGTGAAAGGATTTGAATCAATTGACAATAACTTTGAGAGAAGTTCGAAAGTTGGCAAAAGATTGCTAAACGACATCACATGCTACACTGAAATTCTTCGAGAGAGAAAGAGATGCTCAATGAAGCAAACGTCATTGACATCTTATTTTAAGCCAGTGCCGCAAATACCCGCACCTTCAAATCCTATCATTCAACAGCCATCATCGCCTCAACAACCATCAACATTAACGCTAGACTCTCCACCAAGCAAGAGAATTAGATTCGTTGAAGGGTCAGATGACGAGTCTCACTAATCCCCTTCAACTTCCTTCAATGATATTAATAAAGTTTTTAAAGCTAAAATATATTATTTTTATTTTATTTACCCTTCATTACGTATTTTATTTTTAAATTGAAACTGTTATTTTTAGCCTAGCGCTATTGCGCAAATAATAAATGATAGTGTAAACAAGTTTTAAGGTGTTCATATGTTGTAGCGAGTGAAAAAAAAGCAAGTGACTCGCATTGCGGCGGTATCCGCATTGCGGCGGTGGTCTGGAACCATACCCGCCGTATTACCGAGGTATACCTACATTAAAAAGTTTATTCCGATGATAAAACAAGTTTCAAATATAATCAAATGTGACTTCTATTTTACCAAGACTGAAAACTATAAAAGGAGAAACATATATATATATATACTGTATATATATATATATATATATATATATATATATATATATATATATATATATATATATATATATATATATATATATATATATATATATATATATATATATATATATATATATATATATATATATATATCAGTAAAAGGTTCATGGAAATTCTGACAGTCTTCTGGATCTTGAGAAACTAAATATAGCATTATTAAAACTAATGAAATGGTTGTTTCACTAAATTTGTTTACTGATACATTAACAAATTTCCACCTAATGTTACTCATTCTTTTACAGTAACAAAAAGCATATTATGCATACTTTTGTTATTGTAAGATAATAAATAAAATTAGGTGAAAATTATTATGAAAAATTTCAATAGGTTATTAAGATTATTGTTAAAAATTATAGCTTTTTAAAAGATAAATGTGCAAATTATTATAATAATTATAACCGACTTTAACACAAAGATTAGATAATATATGAAACAATGCTGATGAATCTGTCATGAATGCAAAAAATATTCTTTATCTTTTTTTCCTTTTTGAGAGAGTTGCATCTTAATATCACATATGCCAAATTTAACATCATGCATTTGTAAAATATTTACTGCAACAAGACTCTTAATTTTTTCCTTTCTGTCTTATATATATATATTATATATATATATATATATATATATATATATATATATATATATATATATATATATATATATATATATATATATATATATATATATATATATATATATATATATATATGCCATAGGGTGGGGGAAACTAAAAACCCTCAAAAATAAATTTTAATCTTTTTTATTTTTTTTTTGTGAAAGAAACTATTCATACTCTCAATTTTTTTTAGTTTTTTTTGGTAGAATAGTCTTCATATTTAATGCTATATAAAATAAATAAATGATAACTATAACTGAAAAAAAATTCCCCTTTTTTAGGTAGATTATTTCCCCAAAATTTTAAATTTTTTCCAGTCTGCCACAGAAAAACCATATTGACTACAAAAAAATCCAACCAAGTGGAGTTAGAAAAAATGAAAGGTGTTTGAATTTAAAATAATGTAAATTTTGTTTGAATTTAAAATAATGTATATTTTCTTTAAAGTTTAGAAAATATTAATGTTTTTCAGAAAAAGGGTAAACTAAACACACAGTGTAAAACTAACTATTAAAGTTATAACGTTTATATTTATGAAATTTTAAGAGGTTACACCATTGGGAGATATACACATTTTGAATTTAGAAATTTTTTTTGGATACCCAGCAATTTTGATGCTGTGCACTGGAAAATGTTTAAATATTTTCCCATACTCAGAACCAAAATAGTTGTGGTTGGGTATACAAAAAAATTTTCTAAATAAAAAATGTGAATCTTGCCCAACTGTACAATCTCTGAAAGTATTTTTGTTTTTGTTTTAATATCTAACCATTTTTTTTTTGGAAAATTTTAAAAAAAAAAAAAAAAATTCCCATGCACAACACCAAAATGATTGGGTATAAAATGTTTTTCCTTTTTTTTTTTTTTTTTAATTTTTTTTACACAAGTTGGTATACATTTTTTTTATTTTAGAAAATATATTTTTGTATACTCAATTATTTTGTTGCTGTGCATGGGAAAACCAATAATTTGGATAAAAAAAATAATGTTTTTTGAGGTTGTACAGTTGGGCAAGTTACACATTTTTTTATTTTGAAATTTTTTTTTTATACCCAACCAATTTTGGTAATCTGCATGGGAATTTTTTTAACAATTTTCCAAAGCACAGCTCAAAATTGTTCTGAATTAAAAATGTGTATCTCACCCAACTATGAACCATACTTGGATGGAAAAAATGTTATGTGCAAAAATATTTTAAAAAAAATATTTTCTTAATGTTTTACGAGTGTGGCTATTTGTGGAATTCAAATTCTTTTGACAAGACACCATGAAAATGAAAATCGATGATTTAACTACCTACAAGTCAATTATCAAGTCATTTTGCAAAGGGAATATTCTGAAAAATTTGCTCCTATAAGTCTTTGATTTTTGTTGTATATTTCAGTAAAAAAAATTTCTTTTCCTTCAAATTTTGTTCTAGATAATCTATATTACTACTTTTACCCATTTACATTAATAAAAGCACTACTGAATAGCCATTTTTAAGTATAAAGTAGTGGCTAGATTTCTCCCATTTAAATTTTTCATTACCTTCAATTTTAATTTTTTTAGAAGAAATATCAATTTGCATATTTTCATATACTTTTTTTTTAATATTCAGAAACGTTAATATTTCTCAAAAAAATTATAGTTATATCATGTAATCCTGATTATTGTAACTAATGAATGTTGAAATTCAAAATTTTGGTTAAATTTTCTATGTCTTACAGTATATATATATATATATATATATATATATATATATATATATATATATATATATATATATATATATATATATATATATATATATATATATATATTATATATATATATATATATATGATCAAATTTCTTTTATTTTAAATTGGATGTTTTATTGAGGAGCATGAAGTCATATCTTGTTTTTCCCAATTCCCTATCTTTATATATATATATATATATATATATATATATATATATATATATATATATATATATATATATATATATATATATATATAATTATATATATATATATATATATATATATAGTGATGGCATTTGCATCTGTGGAGCATCCTCGTCAAAATTAACATCCACATTCGCACTTGCGAAAATTATACATAGTTTTCTGAAAATGGCCCAAATCCTGGAAGAGAGAGTACAGATTGTGAGAGAGAAGAAAATGAGTGTTGTGGATTTTCAGGAAAAAGTGCAGAATATAAAGATAGGAGAGGAAGAATAGAAGATTGGTTATTGATAAATGAAGATGAAGTAAAGTACCAAACAGTGGAGAAACGGATGTCTTTACAAGGGTGTGTATACGAAGCTGTCAAAGATTTAAAAAGGGAGGATCTAATTAAGACAGAATAAAGGAAGAATCTACTAGAAAGACTCGATAGTGTATATAAGAAAGATAATAGGATGGACAAGTTAAAGAAGGCTCTAAATTTCTTTAGGATAGAAAAGAAGAATGAAGAAGAGCATGAAATATATTTTGAGATATGAAAGATTGTGAGAGGAAAAATTGGAATGAAAAAGGAATCTTTTATGTAGATCAAGGTTAAATAGCATGGATCTACATATTGTTTTAAGGTTTGTGACTTTGAGGAATATCAATATATAAGAGTGAAGAGTGCCTTGGGAATAATTTTTCAGGATGATGAAAAATGGATTGGCAAAACATCAGAAAAAAAAAAAAAAAAAAAAAAAATGGTGGAGCAGAGAGAAGAAAACTGAATTTACATGAAAAAGAATAACAAAGGAAAGAATATAAAAGTTTCAATTGTGGAGCTGAAGGACATATAGCAAAACATTATTTAAAGACTAGAGAATAAATTGTTTGTTTTATATTTAAATCAAGAAATCATTTAATTAAAGATTGTCCAGATATTAAGAAGGATCGGCACTGTTTCAATTATAGATTAAAGAATCATTGGGCCAAGGATTGCCCTGAAAATTGGAAGAAAAAATGTTAAAATGTAATGTGAGTTAATTTAGATAGAGAGATTGAAGATAGATTGGACTTGAAGGAAATAGATGGTGTACTACATGGGATGTAACAAGTCAGTATGTGGCGAGTTATGACTAGCGATAATATTAATAAGGTTTTCTCCAGAAGAGATCAAGAAAAATGAATGAAAATCAACAAAAATCTAATAGAATATTTTTATTTGGTAAGAGTGAAAAGAGAGCAATAAAAAATGTAAATATTTCATTTGTGTTGGGAGGAAAGAAAATAAAAATAAAAACAAATAATGGAGACACCTTGGCTGATAAGAAGAGAAATGATGAACAATACAGGTTTGGTAATAGATGTAGAATGTATGGAATATAATTCTAAGGAATTTGAGAAATAATGAAAGTAAAATGCAGATTGAATGAAAAAAAAAAAAATCACATACAAATAAGTTTGATAAGTAAAAACCTGACAGATGCGTTACGTACTAGGAAAAGAATGGATTGAGAGAGGACAAGAATAAAACTTGTTAAACTGAATTTACAATTTGGACATGGTAGTTATGAAAAAATTTGGAGACATTAATAGTAATACAATGAAGAAAAATTTGAGAAAAATTAAAATGAAATTGACAAGAATTAAATATGCAAAAATTGTTTAGTATGTGTAAGATATAAATGGACTCCCCCAAGACAAGTTGTACCATTACAATTAGCATACATGTACAATGAAGTAGTGGCCATGTATTTAGGCAAGATTGAAAGTAGAAGATTCTTGGTAATGGTAGACAAGTCAACTAACTATACACAAGCATCATGAATTAAGAATAAAAAACCAGAAGAAATTACAAGGGTAATAGAAAAATGGATAAGTACTTTTGGAGCACCAATCACGTTATTCTCTGATAATGCACTGGAATTTCAGAATGAAGATTTTAAATTTTTAACAATGTTTCCAAGTAGAAATAAAAGTATAGCTGTAGAAAGTCCATTGAGCAATGACAAATGTGAAAAGATGGAATACATAAGTTAAAAGAAGATGATGTGAGAGTTATGGAAGTTACCTTATTGTGGACTGTATATGCCAAAAAAAAAAAAAAACAATCTCATAATGAAAGGTAGTTTCTAAATCAATTAGTATTTGGTAAAAATCGTTGAATCCCAAATTTAACAAGTATCACAGAATTAGAAGATGACATACAAAGTAAAATGATAGAAGAAATCCTTATGGTTATGAGAAAAGCAAGATAAATTCTTTGAAGACAAGAATCTGAAGATAAATTAAATAAGCACTGAAGAAAAGAGTATGAGAGCACAAGATAGAAGATATAAAAATATCAGAGACAAAATATTTTATAAAGAGAGAGATTGACAAAAGATGGAGAGGTCCAGCAAAAATAATAGAATACATAATAATATTTAATTGTCAAACAATAATTGTCAAACACAGAGTCACAATATGTGAAGTTGCAAGAATTTATATTACAAGATTAAATAATATTAATCATATAGTTGAATGTGAAGATGTGGAATACAATGATAAGGAGGAAGGAGGAGAAGATGGAAGGTAAAGATGAAGAATTAATAATTAAGACTGTAAGGATCCTTGTAGAAATTGAAATGATAGAATGTAATGAGGATAATATAGATGATAATAGTGTTGAGGATGAATCAAAAGAAAGTGAAGAGAAGGAAGAAGAAGAAGAGAAAGAAAAATTAATTTCCAAAATTAAGAAAGGTGGAGAATGAAGAATAAAGATTCAACGGAAAACATAGAAGTTAAAATTGTAAGTAGAGCTGGGAAAGCAACTAGTTTGCAATGGAAAGATTACTATAATGTAAAGAATTTCAAAAATGGAGAAGTAAAACAGATAGACCTTTGATAACACATAGTTCAAAAAAATACCAGAGGAAGAAGATGTGTTAATACGTTTTAATAATGAAACTATATTGAAGGCTAAAATTGGGAGAGTTAGAAGGAGAAGAAGGTGTATGATGAAGTAGAAAGAGGACAAAAGTTAATAGTAACATGATGGATAATTATAGAAAAAATGAACAATAGAAACATGTTAAGCAAGAATGGTAGCTAGAGGATTTGAAGAGCAACATGGAGATTAAATAATGAATCTCCAACCTGTTCAACTGAAACATTAAAGTTATCACTAACTATAATAAATTACAATGGCAGGGATTGCAAAATGTTAGATATTAAGACAGCTTAGAAGGTAAAGAAATAGAGATTCAAGTGTATCTAGAACCTCCAATGCAGTGACACTGTAGAGGAATATGGAAGTTTAAGAAAACTGTATATGGATTAAGAGATGGAGCAAAGGCATGGTATAAATTAGGACAGAAGAAAAGCAGATTAAGATGCAACAGTATTTTATTGAAAATAATAAAATCCTGATAATAATGTACTCACACTTTGATGATTTTTGTTATGGAGGATGTAAGGAGTTCCAAAAAGAAGTGATTCAGAAATTAAAGGAGAGAATCAAAGTTGGCAAAGAAGTTAGAAGGTTCAAGCATGTTGGAGTAAGCATTGAGCAGCAAAACAACACAATTTGGATGGATCAAAAAAATTACAAAAAGTATTGAATGCCCTGATATGAAAAATTTTACATAGGATCATAAACTAAATTAAGAAATGACTAAATATAGAGCAGTGGTAGGTAGAATTAATTCATTAGCTCAACATATGAGACCAGAAATTGGGATTAAAATAAGTATATTAAGTAATAAATTTAAAAAGGGAACTACTAGCAATATGAGAAGTTTGATTAAGGTGATAGAGAAATTGGAAGAAAATGACACAAGAATAGCATTAAATGAACTAAGAAATAAACTAAAGATGGAAATTTACACAGATGTGTTATTTATTAATAAAGGAAATGAGAATTCTCAGATAGGATATATCATTAGTTTAAAAGATGATGAAGGAAACAGGAGTACCTTATTATGGAAATCAAAAGTAGCAAAATCTACTATAGTGGCAGAGGCGTTAAGTTTAGGAGAAGCTGCAGAATATACTATATATCTGAAGAGTATTTGGAGTGAATTAACTGGGTTAAGAAATATATTTCTTAATATAAAAAGATAGTAAAACTTTGGAGAGAGCAATAAAATCGAATACAAATGTATTAAACAGAAGGTTAAGAATTGATAAAGCAGCCATAAAGGTGAGAGAGATGAAATTAAAAAGATCAGATAGATAAGTATGAAAGATCAAATTGCAGATGTCCTGACAAAAAAAGGAGTAAATGTGGAGGTATATTAGAATATATATATTGGATAAGTTAAAAAAAAGGAAGAGAAAGGTATAAATTGAAAATTTGGAGGAAAGCTAACATTGATATAATTTCTGAACTTTATAAATTGAATTTTTATTTATGTTAATAGTAGTAAGCTTAATTATATAATCTATAAATAGAATTAAAAATAATGGTATTGTATTTATTTTCATTTATACTCAAAATATGGTCATTTGTAGTCACCTGTGAAGCACAATATCAGAACATCTTTTTATTTAATTCAATGATATTTTAAATATTAAGCACAGAACAAATTTACTACCACCACCAATCTTTAATGACATTTTTTTTGCCTTATATATATATAATCGTAATAGATGTACAAAATATCTAATTATTTAATAAATATAGTCAAATATACAGTAGCTCCAATTTCAGGAATTTTAATATGAAGTAATCAAAAAGTTTTTTAAGATAAATACCTTAAAAGTTATCTAACATGAAACTTTTATCAAATTTTTAGTCATCTATAAATATCAAAGATAAACTATAAATTTCTTAAAAATGAGTAAACTTATGGTGTATATCCAAATTTAATGATATATAGAATGGGCAAAATTTTTTTTTAGATATAAAAAATTTCTTATCAACTGAGTTAAGTTCATTCCTAAAACTATAAATTTTTTTAATATTTTAATATTACTATCCTTGAATCTCATAGTACAAGAATAATTATTAAAAAATTTATTTATCTATAAAACTATTATTTTATATTAGAAGTCACCAATCAACCCTAATAGGTATGATTATAATATAGGCTATACTTAGTATACTATAACAATAATTTCAAATATTTATTTAAATTCAACCATCATATCAAAGTAGTTTTGATTTTTAATTTCCTCATCCAGGTCAAAATTTCTCAGCTTTAAAATTTTTATAGCTTCCATTTTTATAACTAAAACCTATACTTTATATTCTAAAAATAGAGATTCAGCTTTTATATTTAAATTAAATCTAATTGGGCCATATTATGGTTACTATTATCAATATTAAAAGGTATTAAATATTATCTTACTTTTTAAAACAAGCAATATTTTTAGATATAAAGTATAGGTTTTAGTTATAAAAATGGAAGCTATAAAAATTTTAAAGCTGAGAAATTTGACCTGGATGAGGAAATTAAAAATCAAAACTACTTTGATATGATGGTTGAATTTAAATAAATATTTGAAATTATTGTTATAGTATACTAAGTATAGCCTATATTATAATCATACCTATTAGGGTTGATTGGTGACTTCTAATATAAAATAATAGTTTATAGATAAATAAATTTTTAATAATTATTCTTGTACTATGAGATTCAAGGATAGTAATATTAAAATATTAAAAAAATTTATAGTTTTAGGAATGAACTTAACTCAGTTGATAAGAAATTTTTTATATCTAAAAAAAATTTTGCCCATTCTATATATCATTAAATTTGGATATACACCATAAGTTTACTCATTTTTAAGAAATTTATAGTTTATCTTTGATATTTATAGATGACTAAAAATTTGATAAAAGTTTCATGTTAGATAACTTTTAAGGTATTTATCTTAAAAAACTTTTTGATTACTTCATATTAAAATTCCTGAAATTGGAGCTACTGTATATTTGACTATATTTATTAAATAATTAGATATTTTATACATCTATTACGATTATATATATATAAGGCAAAAAAAATGTCATTAAAGATTGGTGGTGGTAGTAAATTTGTTCTGTGCTTAATATTTAAAATATCATTGAAGTAAATAAAAAGATGTTCTGATATTGTGCTTCACAGGTGACTACAAATGACCATATTTTGAGTATAAATGAAAATAAATACAATACCATTATTTTTAATTCTATTTATAGATTATATAATTAAGCTTACTACTATTAACATAAATAAAAATTCAATTTATAAAGTTCAGAAATTATATCAATGTTAGCTTTCCTCCAAATTTTCAATTTTTCTTTCTCTTCTTTTTTTTAACTTATAATATATATATTCTAATATACCTCCACATTTACTCCTTTTTTTGTCAGGACATCTGCAATTTGATCTTTCATACTTATCTATCTGATCTTTTTAATTTCATCTCTCTCACCTTTATGGCTGCTTTATCAATTCTTAACCTTCTGTTTAATACATTTGTATTCGATTTTATTGCTCTCTCCAAAGTTTTACTATCTTTTTATATTAAGAAATATATTTCTTAACCCAGTTAATTCACTCCAAATACTCTTCAGATATATAGTATATTCTGCAGCTTCTCCTAAACTTAACGCCTCTGCCACTATAGTAGATTTTGCTACTTTGATTTCCATAATAAGGTACTCCTGTTTCCTTCATCATCTTTTAAACTAATGATATATCCTATCTGAGAATTCTCATTTCCTTTATTAATAAATAACACATCTGTGTAAATTTCCATCTTTAGTTTATTTCTTAGTTCATTTAATGCTATTCTTGTGTCATTTTCTTCCAATTTCTCTATCACCTTAATCAAACTTCTCATATTGCTAGTAGTTCCCTTTTTAAATTTATTACTTAATATACTTATTTTAATCCCAATTTCTGGTCTCATATGTTGAGCTAATGAATTAATTCTACCTACCACTGCTCTATATTTAGTCATTTCTTAATTTAGTTTATGATCCTATGTAAAATTTTTCATATCAGGGCATTCAATACTTTTTGTAATTTTTTTGATCCATCCAAATTGTGTTGTTTTGCTGCTCAATGCTTACTCCAACATGCTTGAACCTTCTAACTTCTTTGCCAACTTTGATTCTCTCCTTTAATTTCTGAATCACTTCTTTTTGGAACTCCTTACATCCTCCATAACAAAAATCATCAAAGTGTGAGTACATTATTATCAGGATTTTATTATTTTCAATAAAATACTGTTGCATCTAATCTGCTTTTCTTCTTCCTAATTTATACCATGCCTTTGCTCCATCTCTTAATCCATATACAGTTTTCTTAAACTTCCATATTCCTCTACAGTGTCACTGCATTGGAGGTTCTAGATACACTTGAATCTCTATTTCTTTACCTTCTAAGCTGTCTTAATATCTAACATTTTGCAATCCCTGCCATTGTAATTTATTATAGTTAGTGATAACTTTAATGTTTCAGTTGAACAGGTTGGAGATTCATTATTTAATCTCCATGTTGCTCTTCAAATCCTCTAGCTACCATTCTTGCTTAACATGTTTCTATTGTTCATTTTTTCTATAATTATCCATCATGTTACTATTAACTTTTGTCCTCTTTCTACTTCATCATACACCTTCTTCTCCTTCTAACTCTCCCAATTTTAGCCTTCAATATAGTTTCATTATTAAAACGTATTAACACATTCTTCTTCCTCTGGTATTTTTTTGAACTATGTGTTATCAAAGGTCTATCTGTTTTACTTCTCCATTTTTGAAATTCTTTACATTATAGTAATCTTTCCATTGCCAACTAGTTGCTTTCCCAGCTCTACTTACAATTTTAACTTCTATGTTTTCCGTTGAATCTTTATTCTTCATTCTCCACCTTTCTTAATTTTGGAAATTAATTTTTCTTTCTCTTCTTCTTCTTCCTTCTCTTCACTTTCTTTTGATTCATCCTCAACACTATTATCATCTATATTATCCTCATTACATTCTATCATTTCAATTTCTACAAGGATCCTTACAGTCTTAATTATTAATTCTTCATCTTTACCTTCCATCTTCTCCTCCTTCCTCCTTATCATTGTATTCCACATCTTCACATTCAACTATATGATTAATATTATTTAATCTTGTAATATAAATTCTTGCAACTTCACATATTGTGACTCTGTGTTTGACAATTATTGTTTGACAATTAAATATTATTATGTATTCTATTATTTTTGCTGGACTCTCCATCTTTTGTCAATCTCTCTTTTATAAAATATTTTGTCTCTGATATTTTTATATCTTCTATCTTGTGCTCTCATACTCTTTTCTTCAGTGCTTATTTAATTTATCTTCAGATTCTTGTCTTCAAAGAATTTATCTTGCTTTTCTCATAACCATAAGGATTTCTTCTATCATTTTACTTTGTATGTCATCTTCTAATTCTGTGATACTTGTTAAATTTGGGATTCAACGATTTTTACCAAATACTAATTGATTTCGGAGAGAAAATATTTTCATTTTGAAACTGTTTTTTTTTTTTTTGCATATACAGTCCACAATAAGGTAACTTCCATAACTCTCAATATCTTCTTTTAACTTATGTATTCCATCTTTTCACATTTGTCATTGCTCAATGGACTTTCTACAGCTATACTTTTATTTCTACTTGGAAACATTGTTAAAAATTTAAAATCTTCATTCTGAAATTCCAGTGCATTATCAGAGAATAACGTGATTGGTGCTCCAAAAGTACTTATCCATTTTTCTATTACCCTTGTAATTTCTTCTGGTTTTTTATTCTTAATTCATGATGCTTGTGTATAGTTAGTTGACTTGTCTACCATTACCAAGAATCTTCTACTTTCAATCTTGCCTAAATACATGGCCACTACTTCATTGTACATGTATGCTAATTGTAATGGTACAACTTGTCTTGGGGGAGTCCATTTATATCTTACACATACTAAACAATTTTTGCATATTTAATTCTTGTCAATTTCATTTTAATTTTTCTCAAATTTTTCTTCATTGTATTACTATTAATGTCTCCAAATTTTTTCATAACTACCATGTCCAAATTGTAAATTCAGTTTAACGTTTTATTCTTGTCCTCTCTCAATCCATTCTTTTCCTAGTACGTAACGCATCTGTCAGGTTTTTACTTATCAAACTTATTTGTATGTGATTTTTTTTTTTTTCATTCAATCTGCATTTTACTTTATTATTTCTCAAATTCCTTAGAATTATATCCATACATTCTACATCTATTACCAAACCTGTATTGTTCATCATTTCTCTTCTTATCAGCCAAGGTGTCTCCATTATTTGTTTTTTTTTTATTTTCTTTCCTCCCAACACAAATGAAATATTTACATTTTTTATTGCTCTCTTTTCACTCTTACCAAATAAAAATATTCTATTAGATTTTTGTTGATTTTCATTCATTTTTCTTGATCTCTTCTGGAGAAAACCTTATTAATATTATCGCTAGTCATAACTCGCCACATACTGACTTGTTACATCCCATGTAGTACACCATCTATTTCCTTCAAGTCCAATCTATCTTCAATCTCTCTATCTAAATTAACTCACATTACATTTAACATTTTTTCTTCCAATTTTCAGGGCAATCCTTGGCCCAATGATTCTTTAATCTATAATTGAAACAGTGCCGATCCTTCTTAATATCTGGACAATCTTTAATTAAATGATTTCTTGATTTAAATATAAAACAAACAATTTATTCTCTAGTCTTTAAATAATGTTTTGCCATATGTCCTTCAGCTCCACAATTGAAACTTTTATATTCTTTCCTTTATTATTCTTTTTCATGGAATTCAGTTTTCTTCTCTCTGCTCCACCATTTTTTTTTTTTTTTTTTTTTTTTTTTTTTTTTTTTTCTGATGTTTTGCCAATCCATTTTTCATCATCCTGAAAAATTATTCCCAAGGCACTCTTCACTCTTATATATTGATATTCCTCAAAGTCACAAACCTTAAAACAATATGTAGATCCATGCTATTTA
>SEYY01001823.1:32500-36463 GCA_009176605.1 Armadillidium nasatum | reverse complement strand
AAAATATCATACCTAGAAACTGTCAAAATATTTTAAGGACTGTGAAGGTACATCCTATTGTATTTCTGTCGGTATTTAAAGATGGTTTGAGAGTAGTTATGTAAAATGATTCTAAAATACGTAAATCTAATGGGTGATTGGTTTGTGCTATTTTGAAGTTGGATGGATTTAAGTGGTGGTGATGCTTTACGGTGTGTTCTCTAATGGAGGGATTAGTTAAATTTTTTCCAGTACGCGGTGTTACTCCCCTACGTCATTAATGCCCATATTTTTAAAGTGTTTATTATATAAAGAAATTTTTCATATGTATTGTACAATATTTTATTATTTTTTTTCTATTTCCGTTGATTTTAAAAGTGATTTTATATTAATAACACTATATTCTACTAGATTTTGAAAATGAGAAGTCCCATTCTCGAAACGTTGATGATTTAATAAAACTTCCATAAGGCTCTGGTTCTTCTGCCCCTGAATATATATATATATATATATATATATATATATATATATATATATATATATATATATATATATATATATATATATATATATATATATATATATATATATATATATGGTATTTCATCAGCATTCCGCATTTGGATTTTTCTTATGAAACGCATCCACATCTAAATATTATATATTAATAAAAGATATATTATATTATATTATAATATTATATATTAATAAAAGATCCAAATTGTATCCTTGCTCTAGGATGTCATAAATTTTTATATCCGCAACATCAGTATTTTAATATAATTACTGTATTTTTAAGTATAATAAATTGAACTTTTAATTTATTTAATTTAGTTTATATTAAAAATTCTGTTTTCTATAAAGAAAATATTCAAAATATGAATTTTAATGGGTACTATTTATTTTGACTCCTTTTAATTAATTATTTAATAATTTATTTTTCACAAATTTTGTTAACTAATCATTTAATTATTATTAGGTATTTCATTAGTAAATAAAAATATGAAAAGCAAAATTTGATTTTAAAAATTTTAATACAACATGGACAGACATGCAAAACTCTATAGTACTTTATTAAATTAAGAGAACTTAAATTGTGATGCAGAAACATTAATCTTTTCTCCGGTTTCTGGAGAAATTCGATTTCGTCTTTGAGAGTAAATTTGTCCATCACTGTTTAAACAGTCTTTCACTCTCAATGCAAATTTCTCATCGGCAGACATGTGACGTCGATTGAGAAAAATATGCCGATTTTGTCGATAACTATGACGATTAATCGTCCCATCACTAATATATATATATATATATATATATATATATATATAATATATATATATATATATATATATATATATATATATAATATATATATATATATATATATATATATATATATATATATATATATATATTTGATTTTAAAAATTTTAATACAACATGGACAGACATGCAAAACTCTAGTACTTTAATAAATACTAGAGATATATAAAATCATCATCATCTATCTACTCGACACAACCTTCCACACAATTATGATATCTTTGAAAACACTGAACTCAAATCTTCAACTGTTCTCAATATATTCGGTGTTTCTTTTTCTCGTGATCTTTCTAGAAAGAATTACTTTAATTACTTCTCTTTCTAAAGCTTCTAAGAGGTTGGGTGTTCTGTGCTGCTTTCGTGATTTTTTCACGCCACCCCAGTTGCTTGCTCCTTACAGGGGTGTTGTTTGACCCTGTCTGGAGTACGCCTCACACCTGGAGTGGTTCCACACATACAGCTGTTTTCGAAAAGGTGAAATCTAGGGCTTTTCGTCTTATCAACTCTTTTTCTCTTACTAACTCTCTCAAATCTCTTTCTGCCCGTCGAATTGTTGTGTCACTCTCTATACTATCGCTATTAAAACGGACACTGCTCTTCTGAACTCTCACGTAGCACACCTCCTCCACTGAGAAGTGCTCGTACAACATAACTTTCTACACAGTCTCAACCTTTCTCTATTTAACTCTCCTACTATAGATTTAACCGCTATGCTCAGTCTTACATTTACTCTACTTTCTCTATCTTTTTCTCAACTTCCTTTGACTTACACATTTTTAAACGCCGTGTATCGGACATGTCGGCAATTAACGACCAGTTTACTGTAGCTTAGTGGGTTAAGTCCATTTTTCTCTGGCTTAAAGGGATTGAGGTTCAGTCCTCGCTCTCGCGTGTGTACTGAAAAGTATACAAATTGAAGTTCGAACCTCCGATCCAGTTACCTGAATGGACTTAAAAAATTGTCCTTTGTATGTGATTTTCGGTAGTTAATTTATTACAGTTAACAACAAGGTTTATTATTAGGCTAATCTCAATACTCATATATCGCTTAAAAACATAGCAACACTTACAGCATTCCCGCTATTCCAACACATGATATATCACATTCTCTCCAAATTGCTCCTACGGATAGAGAAGGTACGCCTATCAAGGATTCGAAATCACGCCACCCGTGCCACGCCCACTGGTGGTCAAAAATATACTTAATTGAACTGTACCAGAGCAGGGTTTTCCCTATCCAAAACCCAATTAATTTGTGTAACTTATCAACTTGGTTAGAAATAACATATAACTCAATTTCCCTTGGCTAAAAACCACACTCCTCGAATAGGGCTCTGCCAGTGAGTGACGATGATAACTTAAAAAAAAATCGATATGTCAAATTCAAAACATATATATATATATATATATATATATATATAATATATATATATATATATATATATATATATATATATATATATATATATATATATATATATATATATATATATATATATATATATATATATATATATATATATATATATATATATATCGCTGGGTCCGCGGGGACCTTATCGCCGCCACTGCTGTTAAGTTCTTAATTGGAAAGAGAGATTGTTTACTTAATATTTAATTTAATTACTTGATTTAATAGGGTTATTCTAGTCGGTATTATTTTACTTATTCTTTATTTTTAAACGATTATATTTTTTTCAAACAGAAAAGTAAAAATTAATTTATAAAAATTAAATATAAACTATAGAAGGAAAAAATTAAAAATAAGTCTTTACGAAAAACCAACATTTAAATTTAATACCATTAATTAATTCCGAGACTGCATTCTGTAAATTAAAATATAAAAAATAAAAGAAATCGGACAAACAGATAAAAATGGCCAAATTAGTAAGTCTAATAAGTTAATTGACTAATCTTAGTGTCGATAAAATAAAATGAAAAAAAAATTTAAAGCGATGAAATAATAAAAGTTATAGCTTAATTTTGTTTTCTACTTTCACTAAGACAGAAAAGAAAATATTATTAAGTAGTAACTTTTATATTTTTTTATTATAATTAATTTAATTAAAATAAAAATCATTCAAGAAGGAATTAATTAAAACAGTTTTCTAGCCCCTCAATTGTAGCATTATTTTCATCAGTTTCATAATATTAATTTGTGACATTATATCAAAGAGGTTTCACTTTTAAAAAAGTTTTTCTCCATTCGGCTTAATTGCCTCTTTTCAGAGGAAAAATATTCTAGAATTTTTTTTTTTTTTTTGACAAAAACAAAATTAACTAATCTCAATTTTTCTTTCCTATTATTGTATTCTTTTTAGTATATATATATATATATATATATATATATATATATATATATATATATATATATATATATATATATATATATATATATATATATATATATATATATATATATATATATATATATATATATATATATATATATATATATGAGTGTGTGTGTCAAAACGATATTAGAATGACATTAGATTACATTTTACATAAGTTAACTTAAATATGTCAGGTCATAAACGAGAACAGAAAACAAAACGGAAATGCTTTTGAAGATTTTAAAAACCTTTTTGTGCAATTAAAAATCTATGGATCAACTGAAGCAGTAGTACATAATCAACATAGTCCATGTCCATTTGTTGCCAT
>SEYY01001823.1:27500-30000 GCA_009176605.1 Armadillidium nasatum | reverse complement strand
TGATCTTTCATTCATAGATTTCGTCTGCCTAAAAAGAATAGTCAACAGCAGTATAAATCAACTAAAACTTGATATATCCAGACGTCATCATTCTAAATTAAAAAAGAAAAAAAAAAAAAAAGAAATAAAAAGAAAAAATAAAAAAAAAAAAAAAAAAAAAAAAATAAAATATATATATATATATATATATATATATATATATATATATATATATATATATATATATATATATATATATATATATATATATATATATATATATATATATATATATATATATATATATATATATATTCTGACTTTTGGTCCTCTGCTCTTCGGTGTTTGGGTGAATCTTTCGCTGTAGTACTGGGCATATCGAAAGCCTTAGACAGAGTCTGGTGTTAAGTTTTAATTTCCAAATTTCCATCTTTAGGAATCTATCCTTCTCTTTGATTTCCATTCCGGTAGTTCTATAGCAGCTGTTGAAGAAGGCCACCATCCATGTTTTAAAGTTTAAATCTACTAATAGTGGTGTTCTCAAGGTTCTGTCCTATTCCTAACACTTTTATACTTTTCATTATTGATCTTCTCTCTTTTACTTTATCACATACCCACTCCTATGCCGATGACTCCACCCTTCATTATTCTTTTCAGTTTGAAAAACACCCCTCCAAACAGCTGTTATTGAACGCAAGGAGGGTAGACTTGGAACAACTAACCTCTGATCTTTCTCGGATTTCAAATTGAGACAGAGAAAACATGGTTGTTTTTAACTCAAAAAACTCAATTCCTCCATCTCTCTACTCGACACAACCTTTTACACAACTATTACATCTTCTTCCAAAACACCCATCTCAAACCTTCATTTTTGTTCTAATTCAAAATTAATTGTTCCAGTTATGAAATTTATTTATTTATTTAATTTAAATTTTTTTTTTAATGAGAATATTTGGTTTTAAATTTTTTTTGGAGGTGGGTGGGTGGGGGGAATTTGATGTGGTTAAAATAATATATTTTTTTCCCCAGTATTAATTTATTGAAAATTATAAAATCAAGTTTTGAAATTTTATAAATTTAATTCGATATTTTCTGCGGCTTATAATTTATACAGCTTTAAAATTTTGGGAATCAACCAAGGCCTTCTAAAACTCGTTCAAACCAGTCTTTAATCTTATCATGAAACTTTTTAGCTTTCGTTTGTAGGTGTGCATTTAAAGGGAAGTTGTGAAAGTAGAAAATAAAAGTGTGTTCCAAACTTTTCCTATTGCAGTTCATGTAAGATTGAAAATAACGGTTAAGTCTTGAGTCAGAGGTCAAGGGTCAGAGGTCAGGGAGCTGGACAGAAAAAGGATGAGACTGTGTGGGGAAAAATGTAGCACAAACTATTCTCAGTGAAGGAATCCTGTGACAGGAAGATTAAATTAACTAGTGTCCTTTGTATATATATATATATATATATATATATATATATATATATATATATATATATATATATATATATATATATATATATATATATATATATATATATATATATATATATATATATATATATATATATATATATATATATATATATATATATATATATATATATATTGAAGCTTATAACGCAAACATAATAAACTTCAGAAGTTAATGTTGTCCTGAAATGAGCAAAAGATAAAAAAAAAAAAAAAAATAAAATAAAAAAAATATAAAAAAAAGGAGAAAAAAAAGAAAAAGAAAAAAAAGAAAAATAGAATAAATTCCAACAATTTCTCTAAACAAATATCTTACTTTAAATTATTCTCGTTTTGAAATTACAAGACATGCAAGTTACCTCTAAAGAATTCTATCAGTAATACTTGTTTAGTTAAAAAGGATTAAAGAAAATAGTAATAAGCTTTTGAATTTATTTGTTTGAATAATAATAATTGAATATATATATATATATATATATATATATATATATATATATATATATATATATATATATATATATATATATATATATATATATATATATATATATATATATATATATATATATATATATATATATATATATATATATATATATATATATATATATATATATATATATATATATATATATATATATATATACGGGGAAGGGAAATAGCGCTCCTGAGGCGATGAGTTTAACCCCCCATTGGGTATATGGGATGTTAAGGGTCTTCCCATCTCATCCCGGTGCCCATCCCTTTCGCGTTCACCTTCTACACGGAGTATGCTCTCCTTCACACACACATTAAAGACTTACATACACGGATTTTTTAAGAAAAATAATAATAATGGCGTCAACATCAGTAGCTTTGGAGAAGCCCCGAAGGCGGCTTCCAAAGTAGTCCATCATCCACCCCTTCCCCATCACCACATGGGAGTTGGTGGCTTCCGGTGATGGGGTTGGTGCCACAATGACTCTATAGCTTTCTTGTCCAAATGCATGGTCTATATTTTTTTTATTAATTTCTGCAACATTCGCGGTCTTCACTCCAATTTCCACTTTGTTGAA
>SEYY01001823.1:7500-12500 GCA_009176605.1 Armadillidium nasatum | reverse complement strand
AATAATAATAATAATAATAAAATAATAAAATAAATAATAATAATAATAATTAATAATAATAATAATAATAATAATAATAATAATAATAATAATAATAATATAATAATAATAATAATAATAATAATAAAAAAATTTTTTAAATAATTAAATTAATAATATAATAATAATAATAATAATAATAATAATAATATAATAATAATAATATATAATAATAATAATAATAATAAATAATAATAATAATAATAATAATAATAATAATAATAATAATAATAATAATAATAATAATAATAATAATAATAATAATAAAATAAAGTATGTATAGTACATATTTTTGATTTGTTACAATTTTTTTTTCGTTAATCGTTTTTTAATGTATTAATTTTTTTGAATCTTCAAATTTTCATCTCAGGAAACAATTTTACTTCGGGGTAAAATTGTCGAATGCTGAGAATTTTTAAGAGTGTTCGACCGTGTCAAGTCTTTTAATTAAAAGTTTTCGATCATATCGAATCTTTCGATGTGATCGACCATATCGAATCTATCGAAATGTTGGACAGTGTCCTTTCTAACAAAGTATTCGAACTTGTATAGTCTTATTAAGCGTTCGATAGTTCGCTCTTTTCGCTGTTAAATATTTCGAAATGTTCGACTTTGTCGAGTCTTTTCATAGTGTTCAAGTGCTATAAAGTTTCTAGTTTTTCTGAATTTTTTCGATTCTTTTGAACGAGAGTTGATCATTCACTGAAAAAAATGTCCTAACGAATCGTTGAGACAAGTGACAAAATTGTCACAACAAATTTTTTTTCAGTTATTATCTTATTTAGAAAATAAAATCGGAGAAGCGACTTTCTTAGGCTTAACATGTCTTTTTTTGTATTGAAAATTTTTCTGTGACACTTTTGCCACTTGTCCCAACGATTCGTTAGGACATTTTTTTTTTGCAGTGTTCTCAACACATTATCAGCATTATAAACATTTCAATTCTTTCGAAGTCATCAAAACGTTTCGAACGTTTCAAATCTATCGAATTTTTCGATCTTTCCGAATTCTTCGTCATATTCTATAGATATCTTTAAATAATTTATCAGAATACATTATGAAACTTTTTTTTTATACTATTTTAAAAACGTTGACACCTGATGGGAAGGGAGGGAGGGGAAACTTCTAAGTAGTTTCCACCTAAAATCATAAGAAGGAATCTAACCGGAGCATTCAAGCACGCGAACAAATCTCCTATACCACGGTAGCTTTAGAACAGATTTAGATTATAAACATAACGTCATTAAAAACATGGTTTTACAAACGAATGTTGTCTTTTAATAAAAAGTTGTATCAATATATTTTCATGAGTTAAGGTATTTATAATATTATTTACCTAGCTTTTAAAGCCCACATATTTTGGTGAGTATTTTGGACAATAATTTTTAATTTAAATTTATTTTATGGTGAGGGGGGGTATTGTTAATTCATTGATGCAATTTAGCTTGGTTAACTTAATTGTTTTTAATTTGGCAAAATAAAGTTGCATGATGGGTATATAAATTTGTGGTTGGTTTGATTTTATTTGCATGAGGAAGATTTTCAGTCAGAGATAAGAAATTTATTGCGAATGAAAGAGTTTTGCACTTCTTGACTTGGACATTTTTGATTGACTGTTGTAACTTCTGTCTTTGTCATTTTATTCTTATGTTTTTTCTTTATGTTCTACTTCATTAATATCATTTCTCAGTAGTATAATAGATAAATGTTATAACCCACAAATTTAAAATTTAAAAATTTAAGTTAAAAATATGTGAAAATCGACCCACCGATTTTTTTTTAATTTTTGTAAAGGAATTTTAAATATTATAATAATAAACTTGTGTAACATATCTTTCATATATGATAAAAAAAGTTTGCCATTTAGGGGAAAAAATACAAAAATAGGGGTAAAAAGAAAGTTAATCTATCAGCATTTAAATTTTGATGTTAATGGAGGTTGAAAAAAATTATTTTAATATTATAATAGAGGAATTTGCCGTATAGGAAGAACGTATTTTCATTATTTTATATTCACGCCTGCAGATAAGAGAGAGAAGAGAGAGAGAGAGAGAGAGAGAGAGAGAGAGAGAGAGAGAGAGAGAGAGAGAGAGAGAGAGAGAGAAAAAGAAATAAATTTTAAAAAATAACAGTAATAATCAAGGTAAATATATCATAGTGAAAAAAAAAGGGAAAAAAATATTAAAGTATTTAACTTTTAACTTTTTTTTTTTAACTGTGATTTATAGCTTTCATTATTATTATTATTATTATTATTATTCATTATTATTATTATTATTATTATTATTATTATTATTATTATTATTATTATATTAATTATATTTAATTTTTATTTATTTTTTTATATTTATATATTTATATATATATATATATATATATATATATATATATATATATATATATATATATATATATATATATATATATATATATATATATATATATATATATATATATATATATATATATATATATATATATATATATATATATATATATATATATATATATATATATATATATATATATATATATATATATATATATATATATATATATATATATAATATGTTCTGATGGTCATGATATTGATTTAACAATCACATTAGCACTGTTTGATTTCAAACGAGGATTCTATTTGGTGACTGACATCAGGATTATACTATCGCTATTACAATGGACACTGTTCTTCTGAACTTTCTGGTCGCATACCTCCTTCTTTGAGAAGTGCTATAGTGTCGCAAGTCTTTCAACACAATCTCATCCTTTCTCTGTCCAACTCTCTGATCCCAGACCTAACCGCTATGCTCTGTCTTATATGTTCTCTACTGGCAAAGTCTGGAACACACTCCCTTCATCTATTTTCCCAATTTCCTATGACTCGTATATATACCTTCAAACACCGTGTTTCGGAACATATCGGCCTTTACTTCTGACCAGGATCCCGATTTGCTCCATTCTCTGGTGGAAATTTGGTAGGCCTCTGGCCTATGCCCACAGGATATATATATATATATATATATATATATATATATATATATATATATATATATATATATATATATATATATATATATATATATATATATATATATATATATATATATATATATAATATATTATATATATTCCTTCTTAAAACTTAGTAAGAGCTTTTTAAAAGTTATTTAAAAATGAGCACGAATTTTCGAACTCACATCCGGAGTTCATCATTCAGGTATTCATCATTATACCTGAAAGTTGAACTCTGGATGTGAGTTTGAAAACATGTGCTCGTTTTGATAACTTCTTATTTTTTAGATCTTATTTTGTTATTGCGTATATATATATATATATATATATATATATATATATATATATATATATATATATATATATATATATATATATATATATATATATATATATATATATATATATATATATATATATATATATATATATATATATATATATATATATAATATATATTATATATATATATAAAACTGCATGAAGTACAAAAAATTGAAATATGTATACTTTCTTAAAGAATACATATTTTCAATTTTTTGTATTTCATACAGGTTAATATATATATATATATATATATTATATATATATATATATATATATATATATATATATATATATATATATATATATATATATATATATATATATATATATATATATATATATATATATATATATATATATATATATATAAATTTTAAACTGTATGAAATACAAAAATTGAAATATGTATACTTTCTTAAAATTTCTTTCAAAATGTTCGTACCCTAAAACTTATAAAGGAAGTTTTTCATTTCTTTTGCAAACCAAATTGTCAGAATAGAAACGCTCACGCAGGAATTGTGCATGCACAATTCTCTCGTCCTTTATATTAAAGCATTGTTTGCAAAATTTTTATAAACCACTTACTCTATTTTCTTCGTTTTGAATAGCATCAAATTGTTTGGCCTTTTGCCTTTTTTTTACCATTAAATATCGCTTCATTGGAGTGTCATTCATAACATGCAATTTGTTAAATATTTAATCCTATTAAAAAAATTAAGAAATAAATAATAGAACAGTTGCACACTAGCTAGTTGTATATAATGGTGGTTGCACAAACCTGCAACCAGGTTACGAGCCGCCCCTGATATATATATATATATATATATATATATATATATATATATATATATATATATATATATATATATATATATATATATATATAATATATATATATATATATATATTATATATATATATATATATATATATATAATATGAACTACTTTCTTTAGGAACTAACTGTTAGTCGTTTAATTATAATGATTTCAACCACAATTTTCTTATGTAAAAAATTCCTAATAAAATTTTCACTCTAACTAATTATATATCACATGATTTGCTTATCAGAAATAACTACTATTCGATCTCAGAAATTTTATTCACATATTAATATATATTTACTATTTATACATATTATTTGATATTCTCTCTCTCTCTCTCTCTCTCTCTCTCTCTCTCTCTCTCTCTCTCTCTCTCTCTCTCTCTCTCTCTTTCTCTCTCTCTCTCTCTCTGCTCTCTCTCTCAGTCTCTGTCTTGTCTCTGTCTCTCTGTCTTCTGTCTGTCTGTCTGTCTGTCTGTCTGTCTCTCTCTCTCTCTCTCTCTCTCTCTCTCTCTCTCTCTCTCTCTCTCTCTCTCTCTCTCTCTCTCTCTCTCTCTCTCTCATGTCATAATCTTACGTTTGGACATTTTTCAGCTTTACCTCGTTTCAACGTCGCCATCGAAGAAAATTGTTCAGAAGTTGGGAGGAACATTTTGCCTTGTGAACGGAAGGTGTTATTCTCCGATCTTTGCTGAACGTGAAGCCTACCAAGATGCAAATGTGTTTTGCCGTACTTTGCATCCAGCAGCTACTTTATGGGAGGGTCCATTTACAACTAAAGTTTTAAATTGTAGGTATA
>SEYY01001822.1:190000-195126 GCA_009176605.1 Armadillidium nasatum | reverse complement strand
GGTGGGACGGAAAAAGAAAAAGATGAGTGGTAGAAGGAATGAAGTGCCTAAGAAAGTCTAGAAGAAAGGAAATTTCGAAATTAATACAGATAATAAGTTTGAATGAATGTGTTTGCCTTCTGTAATGTGGGTGTGAAACATGGATGATAAATTCTGGGCGAGGAAAAGTTTGAATGTATTTGAGATGAAAGGATTGAGTGGTATGTAAATTGAGAAGGATTGACAGGATTATAAATGAAAGAATAAGGGAGATGTGTAGATGGAAGAGGGGTGTTATAGAGAGGAGGAGAGTGTTAAAATGGTTTGGACATATGTGTAGAATGAATGAGGACAGAAGTGGGCAAGGTACTTAGATCCGAGGTGGAAGGGTAGGGGAGGGGAAGGCCAAATGAAATGGATGGATGGAGTGAGTGAGATTTTGGATGGAAAATTTAAGTTTAGAAGAGGGAGTACTTTCGGAGGACAGAGTGAGATAGAGGGCGGTGGTGAAAGGGGTTGAAAGGTAAGAATGGTTTGTTTGTAAGAGAATTGGTGGAGGGAACCACCCACAAAAGTGGGAGGTGATAGTGATATATATATATATAATATATATATATATTATATATATATATATATATATATATATATATATATATATATATATATATATATATATATATATATATTATATATATATATGCTAACAAAACATTTTCCTATTTGTATAATTCGCTTGGCTTATCCTGACTTTCATAGCAACATTTCAGATTTCGTTAGTCTGTTGTTCTAAAGCGATGCATAATTCAAAAAAATTTCTCTTTTTTTTTCTCTTCACATTTTCAAATTTCGTTTTCTTGTCATTTTATTTTGCTTTTTTCTTATTAATAAATAAAATTGTGGTATCGTCGGAGCCTAGATGAGATGCCTTTCTTAATAACTATATGATATATATATAATATATATATATATATATATATATATATATATATATATATATAATATATATATATATATATATATATATATATATATATAATATATATATATATATATATATATATATATATATAAGGTGGGGACCTTAATCGTTGATGGAATAAGCAGGTTCATTCCTCAAAATCCATGGTTCGATCGAGCTTGCTCTCTTGCCATTCAGGATAGAGACATCTCGTATCGAGAGTGGAAAAACTCTCCTTCTCCTATCACTCTTGCTAATTTTCATTCAGCTCAGAATCGTTGCAGGGATATTCGACGGCAAAGCATACTTTCACCAAAAGAAGGTGTGCTGAGCTTCTTAATCCTCCTACTAATAAATCTTTCTGTCCTCTTACCAAAAATCTCTCTTACAACTTTTGTAAATCTTTCTTTCCTCCTCTTATTCGCTCTGATGGTTCTGTTTCTAACACTCCAACTGAAAGGGCTAATAATCTCTTCGGTCTCCTGTTGTTCTCTAATTTAACCCTGGACGACTTCGGCTATCCCCTCCTACTTCTTCTCGTCTCAGATGTCATACCTTTACCTGCGATTACATTTGATCAGGTGCATGGGCTTCTGAAATCTATGAACGTAAGGAAGGCAAGCATTCCTTGTCGAGTTTTAAGGGAGTGTCCTTCTGAGTTGTCTCCGTCCGTCGTTCAACATTTCTTTCTATGTCTCAATAGTAGTACTTTCCCTCAGTGTTGGGGGTGCACATTAGTCCAACCTATTCCGAAGAAAGGTAGCCGCTCTGATCCTTCTAACTCTCCTTTCTTGAATCATCTGGAATCCCATCCCTTTCTTTCTGTTTACCAGTATGGCTTTTCGACGTTCGAGGCCTATTGGTGATATACTTTCCTATCTCGCAGATTTATGGTCTTCTGCCCTTAGGGACCATGAGAAGACTTATGTGGTGGAGCTCGACAAATCTAAGAAATTTGACCGGTTATGGCATGCGTCACCACTTTCCAAGCTCCTCTCCTTTGGGTTTCCTCCTTCTCTTTGTTTACTAATGTCTAGCTTCCTTTCTAATAGTTTCATTTCGGCTGTTGTTGATGGGGCGACTTCTTTTTTTCTGTCAATAGTCGTGTTCCTCAGTGCTCAGTCTTGCTTCCTTTTCTATCACTACTTTTCATTAATGATCTTATCAGCTGCTCATCTAACCCTATCCATTCATATACCGATGATTCGACCCTTCATTCTTCTACTCATTTCAAATTTGCTTCCTCCTTTGCATCTAGAATTGCCTCTCGTCTTTATCTTTCCGATTCCATTCTTGCAGATCTGGATAGAATTTCCCAGTGGGGTTGTCTCAACCTTGTAAAATTCAACTCTTTAAAAACTCAACTTCTTGAAATATCCCTCTCAACGACATCTCCTAACTTATCTATTTCTTTCGACGGTTCTCCCGTCTCTCCTGTTGACAATATAAACATCCTTGGCCTTCACATAAAAAAATATATATCTTGGAAACCTCACATCACAATGGTTCCAAGGGCGGCCTCAAAGAACTGGGAGCTCTTTTTAGAATGCGAAATTTTTTTCCTTCTTCGCAGTTATTCCAATTGTTAAAAGGTCCCATCCGCCCTTGTATGGAATATTGTTCTCATATCTGGGGTGACTCAGGTTTTAACGTCTTTTGTATAAGGTTGAGTCAAATGCTAAAAGACTTATAAACTGTTACGCTCTTACTAATTCACTTGACTCTTTATCTTTGCGACGTGACGTTGGTGCCTTCTCTCTTTTCTAAAGGTACTACAGGGGCAAATGCTCGAGGGAACTGTTCGCTCGTATACATCCACTTTACGGTGGCCTCGTATGACAAGGGGTGCATTGTCTGCACATAAATTTTTGTGAACATAGGCAACTTCAGGCTTGTCTGCTGTGGTGCCTCCATCTTTCCAGCCACCTCTGTTTTGTGGAATTCTATCTTCTGTGTTTCCTGCTGAATTTGATCTCAATTACTTTAAAGCTTACATCTGTGCCTACTAACGAAATTTCCGTTAGGTATCACTTGTATTTTTTAAAAATTCTTTTATTGCTATAGCACCCCCTTCTTGAATATGGCTCTGCCCGTGAGCTGTGTGATATATATATATATATATATATATATATATATATATATATATTATATATATATATATATATATATATATATATATATATATATATATATATATATATATATATATATATATATATAATATATTAATATTAGAATGAAGTGAAATGTTGGTCAATAGGTCACTTTTTGTTTTATGTGTCTCCTTTCGCGAGGAATACCAGACATTTTGAAGTTAGGACGCGGTTTTATGCAGTTCTTTCTGCATTTGAGATCTGGGCAAATTGCCAGTATGTAGTATAATCATGTTCGGAATTTTTTTTTTTTTTTTTTTTTTTTTTTTTTTTTAAGAGAGAGAGAGAGAGAGAGAGAGAGAGAGAGAGAGAGAGAGAGAGAGAGAGAGAGAGAGAGAGAGAGAGAGAGAGAGAGAGAGAGAGAGAGAGAGAGAGAGAGAGAGAGAGAGAGAGAGAGAGAGAGAGAAGAGAGAGAGAGAGAGAGAGAGAGAGAGAGAGAGAGAGAGAGAGAAGAATGTTTTCCATATGGGAGTAGAGTATTTAAAGTGTTTAGCGATTTGTTTAAAAATTTATTATTAAAAAAAAAAAAAAAAAAAAAAAAAAAAAAAAAAAAAAAATATATATATATATATATATATATATATATATATATATATATATATATATATATATATATATATATATATATATATATATATATATATATATATATATATATATATATATATATATAGTTTAAAAATTTTTTGTTGACACTTTTGTATCAGACATTGAAAGTGCATTTAATTCTTCTGAAAAATACCAAAGGTATTGTAAAAGTTTATTTAAAGCAACATTTCCAATCTTTGCATCTATTTTTTCATACAGATTTAAAGTCTGTAATAGATCAATATCATTCCAAGTAGCTGCCGCAGGATTGTATGCATCTATCTACATTTTTGCATAAACCTTCACTGCAAATATTCAAATCCTCTGAAGCCCAGTCTCTTCTGTCCTTTTTAAATGAAATTGGTTCTGAAACATCCATTCTTTCAGGGAATATATAACCTTACTCATCAGCTAGTCATATGCGTTGGTCCAGGAGCGTGGAATCGGATACCACCAGATTGTACACCACTAAGTAAAATAAATAATAAACTCAATTTGTTCACGGTAATCTCCCTGGGAATCCTCTATTTCACTGAGCACTTTCATTCCCCATTCTAAAATATCCTCTTTAAAATCAAGTAATACTTTTGCCAGAGTAGCGAACTGTAGTCCAGTGATGAAGATATTTTGATTAATATTTTTCCAAATAGCTTAAAACCTCTTGAATAGGAAAAATTCAATACCAGAAGAAACACCAAGAACCTCTGAAAACACACTTTGAAGAATCAGCCTCCTAGATGTGATTACCGGAATGGAAGATATAGTCAATCTTTTTGGAGCTTATATTTAATTAATATGCGTGTTCCTTTGTGGCGACCAGTATTTGAAGCCGTTGTGCCAAAAAAACATTCCAACGACTTGATCAGTAAGATTCCATTTTTCAATTGCTTTAACTACAACTTTAGCCATTTTGACTTCGGTTCCACTTTTTAATTTTGGTACATCCAATAATTGTGTTGTGTTCTTTCACGATACCAGAATTGGAAACCTATCAACATGTTCTTTTGATGTTAGATTCTGCATCTACTTCCCATCCCAATTAACTATCAGTTGGGTCTCTTATTTAAATTCTTTCTATGAATGTGTTGCTATGTTTTTTCTTTGTGCCATTCGTTGACGATGAATAGAAGACCGATTTATATTTATTTTGCTAGCATCATGGCTAAAGAGCAGGTAGTTAAGGTTAGAACATATATATGGCGGTATAATCAAACATCTTCTTTCTATCCAAAGCTCTAGTCTAGGAGGGCGTGATGATGTTAATTCTGGCTCTTTTCACTTTTTTACACTTAGGAGAATTTACCACACCAACAGCACCTTGAATATTTTTATCCTCATCATTTGAATCAATTTCGTCGAAGGTGGATAAGGATCTACTTGAAGACTATAGTTGTGCTAAAGTATTTAATTCAGAAACTTCTTCTTTGGTACACCGACTTTAGTTACTG
>SEYY01001822.1:175000-182500 GCA_009176605.1 Armadillidium nasatum | reverse complement strand
AAAAAAAATCCTATCATGTAAATTGCAGATACTTAAGAATTCCATGTCGCTCATCGTCAAAGAGAACTTAAGGTTAAGGGCTTACGAAAGGCGCACCGGCCATTTACTCTCGTATGCCTTTAAAGGAAGGCAAGAAAGAAAAGTCAAAGCACCTGTTGACTGAGTACACTCATTCTCTTTACAGACGGAAAAAAATCTTTACCGGGGAATTTTTAAAAACAAAACAAAACGATAGGGTGTATGCTTGGCCATGTAAGGAAACTATTAGAACTCGTACCACGAGTAAAAAAAAGAGGTCATTATCCGGCTTCTAAGATGGTTTGTTGGTGGGGGGGGAGGGAGTTACAATGGCAGCCGTTTACTGGAAGGTACGGTAAATCTACTAGTTCAGACCATCTTCCAAAAGGAACCATAGACCTTACAGCAGGTTTCAACATTGGCACATAAATCAAGATCTACTCAAGCTTGGCTCAGGGACAATGTTCAAAATTTCGACGATTTACCATCTGTCAGTCCAAATATTAAGTCTTTTGGATTACAAATTATGGCCAGTTTTAGAGCGAATTGTCTGCTCAGGACGAAACGCAAATATTGATTCTTAAGCGAGCTTTACGGCGCTGCGAACAACATTCCAATGGAGGAGGTGCTTGTAGCAATAAAGCAAAAGACTACTGAACCAACAGAATTAAACTTTGTGTTAAGACAAAAGGTTGTCATTTTGAATAAATTTTATATATATTATATATATATATATATATATATATATATATATATATATATATATATATATATATATATTATATATATATATATATATATATATATATATATATATATATATATATATATATATATATATATATATATATATATATATATATATATATATATATATATATATATATATATATATATATATATATATATATATATATATATAATATATTTATATTATTATTACTTTTATATACATATCAAAACTTATATATATATATATATATATATATATATATATATATATATATATATATATATATATATATATATATATATATATATATATATATATATATATATATATATATATATATATATATATATATATATATATATATATATATATATATATATATATATAAGTGAAAGAAGATGAAAGAGGAGAGAGATTTCGTAATGAAAAGTTCTTTTTTTTCTATTAAAAAGTCAAAAGAATTTCGTCAAAAATAGACGCAAAAAATCAATGTTTAGAAAAGAATTCTAAAGATCTCTTAAAATAACTTGCTTTTAAATATAGCGATATATATATATATATATATATATATATATATATATATATATATATATATATATATATATATATATATATATTATATATATATATATAATTAATATTATATATATATATATATAATATATATATATATATATATATATATATATATATATATATATATATATATATATATATATATATATATATATATATATATATATATATATATATATATATATATATATATATATATATATATATATATATATATATATATATATATATATATATATATATATATATATATATATATATATATATATATATATATATATATATATATATATATATATATATATATATATATATATATATATATATATATATATATATATATATATATATATATATATATATATATATATATATATATATATATATATATATATATATATATATATATATATATATATATATATATATATATATATATATATATATATATATATATATATATATATATATATATATATATATATATATAAAGTATATGTGTATGAGGTTGTGGTGGTGTGGTAGTGCGTGTGTGTATGCATGTGTGATTACGCAAGTGTGAGAGTGCGTGTTTGTGTGTGTGTATGTGTTTTTTGTGTTTGAGTTCGCCTACTAAAGGTAAAAGAATGATTTTCGGTGTGTGACTTTCCCCTCAATATTTTGGATTCTTTTATTTTCTCTCAATTCAATTTCAAACAATGGGGAGTAAATCGAGGGGAAAATAAAAGGGAAATTTTATACTATGATCGTCTTCGTGTGCGTTTAAAATATGCGCTCACGATTCCTCGCAGTTATTATTATTATTATTATTATTATTATTATTATTATTATTATTATTATTATTATTATTATTATTATTATTATTATTATTATTATTTTTCACAAATATGTTTTGCTTAACCAATGTTAGATTTTTGGGGGTTTCTGGTATACAGGTTATCAGCTTAGTAAATTATACTGTTCAAATTGATACTAAGATCGAATTCTTCAAGAAATTTATTCAGTACAGGGTAAAATTTAAGTACACGTTAATACTTATTAAATACAGGTTAAAATTTATTAAGAACAAGTCAAAAGTAATTAGATACAGGTTAAAATTTAAGAACAAGTCAAAACTTATTAAATACATGTTAAAATTTATTAAGTACAAGTCAAAACTTATTAAATACATGTTAAATTTATTAAGTACAAGTCAAAACTTATTAATTACATGTTAAAATTTATTAAATACAAGTCGAAACTTATTAAATACAGGTTAAAATTTATTAAGTATATGTCAAAACATTAAATACAGGTTAAAAATTATTAAGTACAAGTCAAAACTAATTAAATACAAGTTAAAATTTATTAAATACAAGTAAAAACTTATTAAATATAGGCTAAAATTTGTAAGGTACAAGTCAAAACATATTAAATACTAAAATTTATAAGGTAGAAGTCAAAACTTATTAAATACAGGTTAAAATTTATTAGGCACATGTCAAAACTTATTAATTACAGGTTAAAATTTATTAAATACAAGTCAAAACTTAAGTACAGGCCAAAACTTATTAAATACTGGTTAAAATTTATTAAGTACAAGTCAAAACTTATTAAACACAGGTTAAAATTTATTAAGTATATGTCAAAACTTATTAAATACAGGTTAAATTTATTAAGTACAAGTCAAAGCTAATTAAATATAGGTTAAAATTTATTAAGTACAAATCAAAACAATAAATATGGTTAAAATTTATTAAATACAAGTCAAACTTATTAAATACAGTTTAAAATTTATTAAAAACAAGTCAAAACTTATTAAATATAGGTCAAAATTTATTAGGTACAAGTCATAACTTATTAAATAAAGCCAAAATTTATTAAGTACACGTTAAAATTCATTACTATATTTATTATTTTCATAATTGTAGAAATATGAAATTATAATATTTGAAGTAAAAGTATTTAATTTTTAAATGTAGTACAGTAGTGTATTGTAATACTATTAGTGCACTAAAAGGTTGTAATTACTCACGAATAAGTTAATACTAAAGTATTTTAGTATTTAATAAGAAGTTTGAAAGAAGACAATATTAAAAATGGTAAATGATTAATTAAATTGAAGGAAAATATTTTTTTTACTGTACTGTAAATTTAACATTAAAGAAATTATTATTATTATTATTATTATTATTATTATTATTATTATTATTATTATTATTGTTATTATTATTATTATAATCATTATTGTTTTCTAGAACAATTATTTACCTATGTATATATATATATAATATATATATATATATATATATATATATATATATATTATATATATATATATATATATATATATATATATATATATATATATATATATATATATATATATATATATATATATATATGGAGAGAGAGAGAGAAACTTGAGGTCATTTAATTAACAACGTTTCGGGAGGAACTCAAAACATGAAGATAAAAATATGAAATAATATATTCAAAAACTTTACAAAAACATGTTTAGAATAAATTTAAAAAAATAGTTTCTCTTAGAAATATCGAAATAAAATAAATAAAATAATAATAATAATAATAATAATAATAATAATAATAATAATAATAATAATAATAATAATATATAATAATAATAATAATAATAATAATAATAATAATAATAATAATAATAATAATAATGATAATAATGATAATAATAATAATAATAATAATAATAATAATAATAATAATAATAATAATAATAATAATAATAATAATAATAATAATAATAATAATACACAGAATGAATCTTATTTGTTGTCTTTGCTCAGTGGATGATTTCTTAAATATAAAATTCCGGAATCAAAAAGAGTTTTTTTTTTCCCTTCTATTTGTTGCTTACGACAAGATTATAACGTCATCCATCATCAGCAATATCTGTTCTGCAATAAATATTTCAGGCAGAAATAATATAAAATTTTTAAAATCTTTGAGATGTTTGGAAACAGTTTTTTAATAAATATCTAAAATAAGGGACTTCAAAACTTTTTTCATTATATAAAATAATTTTTCTAACCTACCCTGCATATCTTTACGTTGTTATTCCAAAAGCAACATTTATTATTAACCGACACTGAAACAGGCGCTCACAGACGACTAAAAACTTCTAAGATTGATCCTGCCTAAGGGGGGGTTTAGACCCCCATAAACTGGTCAGATTTTTGCATTTAATAAGTTGTCCGTTATCGTAAGCTTCAGATACATTTTTTGTCTAAGAAATTTTTGAGTTATGGGACTAATATTTAGCTGCGTTCATTACTATCGTCGAGTGGGTGATCAATTTCTTCAAAACATTGTAACGGGAGACGAAATGTGGATCCACCATTACGATACAGAAGGAAAACGAGCCTCTATGGAATTGGCGTACGGAAGTTTAAGACTTAACCCTCGACTATAGTAAACTCATGCCGAAAGGCACGACTGTAAATTTCGATCGTTATTGTGAAACTCTCCAGAAATTGAAGAGCTACATCCGTCAAATAAGACCAAACCGTACCGTTTTCCTCTTGCATCATAGCAACGCTCGACCACATTTAAGTGCCCAGGCGCTTCAGAAGCTTCAATACTTGAACTCCGAGGTCATTGATCACCCACCCTACAGTCCTGATCTGGCCCCCAGTTATTTTCACTTATTTCCAAAGTTGAAGGAGTCTCAATGGGGAGTGAGATTTGGTTCAGATAATGAGGTGATGAAAGCGGTGGCAGACTGGTTCCGGAAAATAAATCAAGACTTCTTTTCAACCGGTTTGGAGAAGTGGGTTTAACGTTTGCAGAAATGTATTAGTTTTCGAGGAGATTATGTAGAAAAATGATTTTACATATTCATTGAATAAACCTTTGACTTCTTTCAGTCTTTATTTGCAGTGTATGAGATTTTACGGCAGAACATGTGTTACTTTTCAGCCCACCCTATATATATATATATATATATATATATATATATATATATATATATATATATATATATATATATATATATATATATATATATATATAATATATATATATATATATATATATATATATATATTACATTGACTCCAATTATCCAACATAATTGTCATTTTCAGTAAAAAATACTGCTAATTAAAATGATGAAATATCTCAGCAGATTCCTCTCTCCTCTCTCCTCTCTCTCTCTATCTATCTATCTCTATATATATATATATATATATATATATATATATATATTATATATATATATATATATATATATATATATATATATATATATATATATATATATATATATATATATATATATATATATATATAATTTCCTACAGAAACATAATGACTCAAAAAATGTTAATCAAGACAATAAAGAGATAGTTATTGATTATTATTATTATTATTATTATTATTATTATTATTATTTATTATTATTATTAGTTAAATAATTAAAAGAGTTTCAAAGAAAATATTCAGAATATTTTAAATCTTTTAAAATAAGAGATTGAAAACTGAATGAAACGAAAGATAAAGGAAAAAGATAGATAATCTGAAAGAAAAAATTTTTAAGAATTTTTTTTTTTTTTTTTTTTTATATCTCACGGGCATTGCCCTATTCAAAAGAGCAATAGATTGCATACGAGAAGAGATAAGTAGGGAGTAGTTCCATATCTAACTATATAAATAATATATATAATATATATATATATATATATATATATATATATATATATATATATATATATATATATATATATATATATATATATATATATATATATATATATATATATATATATATATATATATATATATATATATATAATGTCTACATGTATTATTGAAAAATGAGTTGAATGTTGTCAGTATAACAATATCAAAATATAGGAAAACGATAAAGCAAAAAATAAATAAATAAAAAAAAATATAGAAAATTATTTTGAAAAAAATATTTGGTATTGTATATCTATTATTTTATTTTTATTTATTAAATTTATTTATTTATTTGGGCATTTTATAAAATTCTATTCATAATTTGTAAGAATATTTTTGTTTGGTGGGAAATAATTTCATGGTACCGTAAACCAAAGATAGTCTCATCCGAAACTATTTTTATACCCGAACACTTTTGTTGTAATTTTATCTCGTACGAATTATTTTGAATTAATTTTTATTGATAGGTTACGGAGTAAGTCAGTTCGTGTTAGCAAAGTAAAAATAAATCATGGAATGAAAAATATAATGTTTTATAAGTCTGTGATTTGTCATTTGATTTAAATCTTTTAAACTACTTTTATGCCCGAACACTTTTGTTGTACTTTTATCTCGTACGAATTATTTTGAATTAATTTTTATTGATAGGTTACGGAGCAGGTCAGTTCGTGGTAGCAAAGTAAAAATAAATTATGAAATGAAAATTGTAATGTTTTAAAAGTCTGTGATTTGTCATTTGATTTAAATCTTTCAAATTTTTTGCCCTTTTTTTCGGGGAACTTTGGTTTGAATGACGTCATAACCATCATCATTTTCACCTTTTCGTTTTTGTTTATATTTGAATTTTGGGGGATAGCAAGTTACTTCAAAAATTACAGCAGACAAATTTGGTATTCGATTTCATTACTTAAAATATATTTAAATTTGGTGACGGAGTTGGTATTTTGGGTTCAAAGAAAGGTACGCTGCAAAAAAAAAATATATACATATATATATAAATTGCCTCCCATTTTTGTTCGTATTATCAGAAATTGCCAAAAAAAAAAATAATAATAATAATTTCGAATGTTTCCTAATGTACTCAGTGTCTTACATATAACATTCTTTGTTTTTTTTCTACATTTGAAAACTGGACCCTTTTGTTTTTATTATTATTTTTTTTGCAGGAGACATTTATTTTTTTGTTTCTCACACTGCAAAAAAATTGTCCTAACGAATCGTTGGGACAAGTGGCAAAGCTGTCACAACAAATTTTTTTCAGTTATCTTATTAAAAAATAAATCGGTGAAGCGACATTCTTATGCCTATTATATCACTTCTCTATTAAAAATTTTACTGTGACATTTTTGCCACTTGTCCCAACGATTCGTTAGGACAATTTTTTTTTGCAGTGCACTGATGAATGGAACCTGCAGGGACCTGGAATATACGTAGCTGGTATTTATCCTCTATACCGGCTGCATATTATGATTCATTTT
>SEYY01001822.1:152500-172500 GCA_009176605.1 Armadillidium nasatum | reverse complement strand
AAGAAATGAAGTTGAAAGGAAAAGAAGTATAGGTTAAGAAGAAAACGTGCTACTTACACGCACGTACACGCACACAGACGCACACGCACACGTACACGCATATATATATATATATATATATATATATATATATATATATATATATATATATATATATATATATATATATATATATACCACAAAGTAAAATAAACGCACTATCTACAATTTTTCAGTTGGGAGCTCCCGACGACATTGTAGGGTAATGGGAGTTCCTGTGTGTCCGTACCTACCTAAATAATGCAGTTTAGCATCGATGCGATGTCGACGAAATAAGGTAAAACGGTTAGCCAGCCAAATTCGATGAGTGACGTGGTAGGAGAGGTAACGTCATGGGTATGCCAGGTATCGAGAGTATTCAACCTTTAACGTTTGTGCAAGTAATATGTAGAGATTACGACGGAGTTTGACACGCGACGACTGTGTGACAATCATAACACTGACAGCTGAAGGGTAGGGCCAACGGTTCGGGGTCTCACTTACAACCATCGGAAAGATCCTACAGAGGTACGAGTTGACACATGCTCACACCAGGCGACCTGACCAAGGTAGGTCACGGTCAACAACGGCCGTAGAGGACAGATAAATATTGTTAATGGCAGCTGGCGATCGACATGCAACACAACGTGATCATCGTGCCGAGCTGCAGGCTCTCCATCGGACCCTTGTTAGCACGAATACCATTCGATGTCGCATCGCGGAACATGTATACCACCGGCCAGCCGGCAAGAGGGCCTCCGCTCACCATGGAGCACCGAAGAGCAAGGATAGCTTTCGCACAACAACACCTCATTGCAAACCCCAAGATTGGTCGAATATCCTATTTGTAGACGAGTACCGATTCAATCTTCACAGCTTCGACGGACGTTCCAGGGTTTATCGGACGCGCTTTGAGCGATATGTGGCATGCACAATGCAGGAGATACGGTGGTGGGCCAGTTATGGTTTGGAGTGGTATATCTTTCCATACCCGCACAGAGTTACACGTCTTCGATGCAGGGTACCTAACCGGGCAACGATACATAACGGATATACTCGAACCGTACGTCGTACCATTTGGCCCCTACATCGGTGAAGCCTTCGTCCTCATACAGGATAACGCCAGACCGCACGTAGCCAGATGTGTTGATGATTACCTCAAAACTGTAGGGATTCGAATATTGGACTGGCCAGCATACAGTCCGGATTTAAACCCCATCGAGCATCTGTGGGACACTGAAAAGTTGGCTGCGACGACTACATCACCAGCCACACGGCCTTAACGACTTGCGACAAACCGTTGTATGCCTATGGGAGGAATTGCCGAAGGAAATCATCCAGGACCTCATCTCCAGCATGTATCAACGGTTTTACAGCCATGGACAAATGCCATGCACATACACCCATCAGGTTTGCACCCCACCCTACTTACATGCAACGGTGTCCCAGGGTTCCGGGGGTTCCCACGGTGGGGCACCACGTTATCCCCATTATGTATAAACATGTGCTGTATATTAACAATGTTACTACCCGTTTTGTATTTTTTCAATATCCCCCAATTGACGTTTGTTCTAGTGGTGCGTTAATTTTGCCCTTCAGCATATATATATATATATATATATATATATATATATATATATATATATATATATATATATATATATATATATATATATATATATATATATATATATATATATATATATATATATATATATATATATATATATATATATATATTATATATTTTTTTTTTAAATAATTTAATGCTACTTGCAATAATTGTAGCATTCACTTTTCTGAGTTTGTGATCTCTTCTATTGCGATATAAATCTTTTGTACTGTACATGCGCAATGCGTTCGCTAATCTCTTTCTCTCTCTCTCTCTCTATCTATCTATCTATCTATCTATCTATCTATCTATCTCTCTCTCTCTCTCTCTCTCTCTCTCTCTCTCTCTCTCTCTCTCTCTCTCTCTCTCTCTCTCTCTCTCTCTCTCTCTCTTAGGCCTTCAATCATTTGTTTCTTCTCCTCATCCATCTTGCAATCCTCATTTAAAAATATTCCTGCTTGAAATTCGATATGAAAGAACATTCCCCATCTACATCTCTCTCTCTCTCTCTCTCTCTCTCTCTCTCTCTCTCACACACACACACACACACACACACACACACACACACACACACACACACACACACACACACACACACACACACACACACACACACACACTTTCATTCACACACTCACTCACTCACTCACTCACTCACTCTCAACTAAATTTTAGTTTCGCTTAATAAGTAATTCAATGTGAAGTTTCATATTGTTTCGATCATTTTCACATCTTACCTTTTGAAATCATCATTAGCATTCCATCTTCCATGTTACCTTTGTTCCATATCTTTTATATCTTGATATGACCTTTCACCTTGCTCCTCGGAAATGGCTCCAAGATTTGCAGGAAAATACTCTAAATGTGAGTGCAAGAAATGTAAATGCTCATGTGGCAACCAAAAGCTTTTATTTTTTCGAGCAAATTTTCTATCAGTGTTGTATAATTTGTATCTATCGTATTCCCGAGGAATCTCTCAGTAACTCTTTTTAAAGCACTCCATGACTCTAATTCGCATTTTGTCATTGTAGATCCAAGCGTTTGGTTATGCATCAACTTGCGGATCTGGGGTCCAACTAATAGTCTCTCCCTAACTTCAGCTTTAATAGAGATGAATTTCTGACACATATACTGTAAGCAAGCACAGTCCTTGTCGAGGGCTTTCACGAATTCCTTCATAATGCTTAATTTAACATGAAGTGGAGGGAGCAATACATATTTGGGATCGACAAGCGGTTCGTGAAGTACGTTTTTGGTACCAGGAGCAATAGTTTTCCGTGGGGACCACTGTTTCCTTTTCCAGTGATTTTTATTATCACGACTGTCTCATTCGCATAGGAAACATGGATATTTTGTGTATCCAGCCTGAATTTCTAGTACCATGCCTATAACCTTCAAATCTCCACACAGAAGCCATCCATAATCATTATATTTGACTTTCTCCAGCATAAATGTAATATTTTTGTATGTTTCTATTAAATGTACAGAGTGTGCTACAAGAATTGATGGATGTACATTTGCTCGAATCTATAAATAGTCTCCCTTCTGAGGGCTGATGATTATTTATTCCGAAATATGTTATTAGGCCATGAATATTATTGCAGTAAATTAGATCATCTCCTTCCACAAAATATGCAAGTTATTCCCTTTCGCGATGTCTACATCATGCAAATGTTGTGGTGATAACATGTGTTTCTTTTTCAATAGAGAATCAAGAAGTTTAGCTTTGTCTTTTGACAAATACAAATCGCGCAATTAATCATGCAGCTAATTCTGTTTGAATGTAGAAGAGCTACTATCATCTTCCTCGCAAGTATAATCATCATTTCTATCACTACTTTCATCTAAAATTGGTTTATCGTGTGACTCATATTCTGTCTCTAGTAATGAGGGTGAAACCGGAACAGGTAGTGAGGGATTCACTATGAGGTACAGGTCGGACAGTGTAGGTTAGATTGGGATATATATTTTTCATGTTTTTTTACATTATATCCACGTACATTTATCAAACAGAAATAACAATTATCGCAGTGGTCCTTGGGTTCTATCCAAACCATTGGAATGGCAAAGGGTATGGAGGATTTCTTGCCTTTACTCCAAAGTCTTAACTCCTCGACATACTGAAGGAGGTGCCTATGTTTTATCTTGATCACCTAACTGCACACCGAGATACGCATAGTATACACGTTTAACAAAGTCTGAAATAGTTTCTCTTTGCTTTACAACGACGTAACGTCCACAAATATAACAAAATATATCTGTAACGATTACACGTGAACGCGAAGCTATATTTTATACTAGTAAAAAACACAAAAAGTTTAGTAAAACTTTTCTTGCTAACTGGAAAACGGCTTAGAAGTTTCTGTTCCAGGTACCTACCTTGTATTGTAGAGGTAAAATTCTATGCTTTTGTGCTATAGGGCCCGTGTTCGATTCCCCTATAGCAAACTTTAAACTTTGACGTTTAATGAAAAAAATTTAGTCTGCGAGAGTGTTTAGCAGATTGTAACTAACATATATATATATATATATATCTAACTAACATATATATATATATATATATATATATATATATATATATATATATATATATATATATATATATATATATATATATATATATATATATATATATATATATATATATATATATATATATATATATAACAGTTGTTGTGCCCATGTTTGCGTTGCTTGACTTTGGTTGGTTGCTCATGTAACCCAGGAGCACCCCAACAGATTGTTATAAAGTTCCAGTAGGGATTCGAAGCACCTTGCAAAAGATTCTAATAGATACCGAGTTGCTACAGTGATTCGAAGCAGAAGAGCTTAAAAATTGTTCTACTATGACATCATTCCCTGGGGAGGCAGCATAACTCAGTGGTAGAGCCTTTTGTACATTGTCTAACGGCGACGCTGTTGTCAGTGGTTTCGAATCCTGGCGTGCGGAAAAATTTATATATATATATATATATATATATATATATATATATATATATATATATATATATATATATATATATATATATATATATATATATATATATATATATATATAATCTCCGGCATCCGCGATAGGCCTGGCCCAGCCAGCGGTAACCGCCGTGGGCCCGTGAAACCCTAGGATCTTCCTCGAAAGATCCCACTGACAGGACGATAGTCCTTCCTGGGGGATGAGATTATGAAGAAGATTTAAGATTATATATATATATATATATATATATATATATATATATATATATATATATATATATATATATATATATATATATATATATATATATATATATATATATATATATATATATATATATATATATGACCTTCAACTGAAGTAAATTTTTGTTTAAAGATATCTAATAATTTAACATTTTATTATAATGAAATAATTCTGGAATCAAACTCATTTAAAAATCTAATTGCAAATATCTTTTTAATCATTTAATATAACTCTCTCTCATACCGGCTTTAAAAAAATTGCTAACATCAATTAAATATGGCTATACTCGTACTAATTAATCGTATGATTATACAATAACTATTGGCCAGTTTATCGTTCTGCATATATATATATATATATATATATATATATATATATATATATATATATATATATATATATATATATATATATATATATATATATATATATATATATATATATATATATATATATATATATATATATTCTTTTTCTTTTTTTCAGGAATTTATCCTTGAATTGGTACCGTAAGAGCCGGTAATCGGCCGTCACCTCCGCTGCCCCGACGCGACGCACAACACTTTCATTCTCTTCCTATTACTTCACGTTGCATTTCTCTTTCCTCAGAATTATTATTATTTTTATTTTTTTCCCTGGTGAATGGCCTCTAGTACTTCAGCACCCAGTCGGCCCCTCTCGGATGCGGGACACAAACGACTTTCAAGCTTCCCGTCCCGGCAGCGGCGGATGGGCCCCGCTCCTTTGGCCTCTTTTGAGGATCTGAGTATGGACAAAACCAATTCAGATAACTCGTCGAGTCCAGAAGAGCGCAAAGTTATCCTCTCAGAAATCTCTGAAGATCCTTCCTCTGCTGCAGCAAAGGAGGCACTGAATGTACCTACATCACCAAGGATAAGAATCGAAGCAGCTTCATCATCCTCTCAACACGAATCGGATTCTAAAGAGTCTACTCCTGAAAAAGAACATTTCACTGGATACGCAAAAGAAGAATTTTGTGAAGAGATGGCAGACCTGAAGCGTAGTACTGATGAACTTGATGCAGAAGAAGATAAAGCTAGGAAAAAAAGAGCTCAGAAGATTTTAGAAATGGAGAAACGCGATGAGAATTTAAAATTAAGTGAATTAATAAGAAAAGGGTCTTCTTCTTCCGTAATCAGTGATACCTTACTCCCGGTCACTAGTGCTCATAGTAGTCGTTTATCCTCACTAGGTTCTATAGGGTCCCCAGCTAGAAGATCACCATCACCTCATAAAATGCTGTTAGAGACATCCTTTTGCGGTAATAAACCAATACAACATCCTAGTATAGACATCGAAGACCCCCCAATATCAACGACCAATCTTATGAATTTCGCTGTTGAAAAATTAGAGATCATAAAGTCCCCAGTAGAAGCAAAATCTCCTGATATCTTCCGCTCAACATCGCCTGTTCATACTGTTCCTGCAGAAATTCCAAATGCTCAAATTAAAGCGGCTTCAGTTCCTAGGACAGTGGATCAGACTAAAACACCTTCAAGAATTCCAGATCCTGCTACAAAATCTCTTCAAAGAAGACAGGAACAACAGAGGAGACAAGCAGAACATTATCAAAGATATGTTGAGCAAACTGAAGTCCATGAAAAGAAAGCTACTCCAGATGTTAAAGCTATGAAGTCATTTGAAAATAAGAGAAGAAGGGAGCAGGAAAGGCCAACACTGAGTACTTTAACACCAGCTTCAGAAAGACAAAGTAGGCTAGAAATGTCTCAGATGGGGACTTCTCCTCGATCTCCTAGGTCTCCAAGACTGGGTAAAAAGGTTCCAACTCCTCAAGTTCCCGAGTTAAGAGATATGCCTAGAACTTCACCTAGCTCTCCAGCATCAATATCTACTTCCGCTCTTGAACACCATGGAACTAGAACTTCAAGGTCTATAACACCATCTGCTTCCCCAAAATCTTCCAGAAAGTATCTTAATAGAAAAGGCAGTATTAGTGAAAAGGATGAGGCTCCGGCTCTCTCCAGAAAAGGTTCTCTTGCTAGTATATTTAGGAAATCAGATAGTGCGTTAAGTCCTGTTACTCCAGATTCTCCAGCGTCTTCAAGTGGAAGAAAGAGTCCCTTCAGTCAATTTCTTAGAAATGCGGAAAATAAATTCAGGTCTAGAAGTAGATCAAGAAGTAGAAGTAAAAGTAGGGATAGAGAACTTGATGATGATACTCATGATCGCCGAAAAGTTTTATCCATTTTTATGCCATCAAAAAAGAAGAAAAAAGATAGTGATAAAACTGACACCAAAAAAACTGTTGAAACAGAAGAACCCAAATCTGTTGATCCCATTAACAGCGTTGAGTTTAAATTTAACTTGGAAGGAACTTATCAATCTTCTACCTTTGGTTTAATAAGGCAAGAGAGTGAAGTTAGTCGTGCTATTAAAGAGCCTTTGAGGGGAAATAAAAAAGAAGACCAACAACTTACGAATATTTCATCTTCACAACCTCAAGAGCAAACAAAACCTGAAACAGCACCTTTTTCAAATGAGGTTACTAAAAAAGGCTCTATAACTGAAAATTTTTCGGAGGAAGTCGCAAAGACTCTCCAAGCAAGAGAAGAAGAAATTAAAAAGGCCGAAAAAGTAGACACTAGTAAAGTTGAAGTAGTTCAAGTATTACCGAAGAAACTTGAGAAGGCTGAAAAAGTTGAAAAGAAAATTTCTCCTCCACTGAAAGATAAAAGCAGTAATCACTTAGAGATTCAGAATGATCCCGACGACTCTTTATCAATATCTGAATCGGAAAGAGGATCAGAGATAGAATATTACAAGAAGAAAGATAAAGCTCCTTCTCACGTAGAATCACCTGATAACGAAAATAAAGGATTAGTATCTCAAGATTCCTTTGAAGACGATGAGCTACCATTTGTTCCAACAACTCTACCTCAAGAACGTTCTGTAATTCCTCATATCGTACCCGTAAGAGAAAGGATACATAAAATAAAAATGACACAATCTATAGATCGTCCTAGAAGCGCAACTCCGATTCAACCAAGTCGGTTAGAAGCGTATAAACAGTCCTCTCAAGAAATGCTAGATCAAGATGTAGATAAGTTAACAATTTCAATTAAAGTACCTCAACCTGGCGCTGTAAAAGTTCTTCCAACTAAAAAAGTACCAAAGGTACCAAAGAGACAGAGCTCAAAGAGTTGGGAAGATTTTTGTAGTGAGGGGTTAAAAAGTCCTAGACAGCTTAGAAAGCAATATAAAGAGAGACAACAGTCGTCAAAGGACGCTTCTTCATCTCCACCTCCTCCACCACCACCTCCTCCTCCACCAAATTGGAGAAGTCCAGTCAAATATGCGCACAGTGCTCCAGAAACCCCCCGTCCCTCCTCCACACCTCAAACTACCCCACGTTCTGCCCCCAATACTGCGAGGACGGGAACAGCTCCCGTTCAAGCTCCTCCAAAGTGGATAAACTTTGATGAATTACCAAGTGTTGTTTTAAAACCCGTTCGGCAAATTAAGACAGTTCCCCCTAAACCGCAATTACCTTTCCAAGAAAGAAGTAGAGCTATTCAACAAAAGCAAAGAGAGAAAAATACAGAAGAATCTGCTTTAAGGGAAAATGAAAAAGAAGTTCCAAAGCCAGCTGAAACTCCTAAAACGGATGAATCTGATAAGGAAAGCTCTGAACACTCTTCTGAAGAGAGTGAAGAAGAGAAGCGCACCAGCATATCTTCTACTGAAGATTTAAATACAGTTCGAGAAACGATTGAAAAGCTCAAGCAAACTTCATCAGAGGATAACTTTGAAAATTCCGATTTAGAAAGACTTCTTGCTCCAGTTAATGAATGCATCACCAAATTGTCTTCAATCACAACAGAAACACAGGCGATAGAAAGCAGACGCTCTCCAATCCCGGATAATTGGGAAGATTTCCTTCTTCCACCTCAACCAGGAAGAAGAAGTAGATTATCGTCACTAGGTTCAGATGCAGGCTCCATTAGTGGAATAAGATCTCCTTCTCCTTCAATCATGCTTTTAGAAACTTCCTTCTGTGGCAACCAACCTATTGATGATCCAGCCTTAGAAGAACCAGATGTACCTATTCCAATTGCTAGAAAACTTAGTGGAATATCATTAGGAGATCTGAGTCCTTTAACCAGTAGGAATGAAAGAGAACGAGCTCATAGTCTGCATTGTGGGACACTTTTTGATGCAACCTGATAGGGCATCGATTTTGAGGTAAGCCATTATTATTATTATTATTATTATTATTATTATTATTATTATTATTATTATTATTATTTTTATTATTATTATTATTATTATTATTATTATTATTATTATTATTATTATTATTACTATTATTATTATTATTATTATTATTATTATTATTATTATTATTATTATTATTATTATTATTATTATTATTATTATTATTATTATTATTATTATTATTATTATTATTATTGTTGTTATCATCATCATTATCTATACTTCAATTCTAGTTTTAATTATTACCAATACATTATAATATTGCTCTAATTAGTTTGATTTCCATTATCATTTAGTTTTGTTTTTATTATTATTTTTATTATTATGAACTTCATTGTCATTATTACCATTGATACTATCATATTAGTAATATTAGTATTATTCTCAAATAAGAAACCTATTACTGCTAGTGTTATTAATGCAGATCACTAGTTTATTCAGTCAGAGAAAAACAGATTCTTCTTAAGGAAAAATAAGGAGAAAAGGAAACAACTGGAATATTAGCAACAAACGAAGATTTGAGTTTTTATCGAAGATATCATAATAGTGTAAAATATTTCGTCCAATAGAAAGATGAAGGAACTGAGCTTTTGAGGCATTGTAAACAACCATATTTTCTCTGTCCTAATTAGAAATAGGTGAAGATCATTGGTCAGATGATGTTTCAAGGCTACCTTGTTATACCTGTTATTTAAATATGGGTTGAACACATTTCAAGACATAAAGAATAATGAAGGATAGAATAGTTGGCATATGTGTGGACAAGAGGTACCCTTTTACGACACAAGTTGGAAGAGTGAATACTTCCAGTTGGAAGTAAAATTTAAAGTTAACTGACAGATACATGAATGATGCAAACTCGGGAGTGGCAATTTTTTTTATAATGGCAGGCCGAATACTGTCAGAATCATGAATCTTATTACCTTTAAGCCAAGAGGATATTTAGGAGAAATTATAATGTTATTCATAAAATAGTAAAGAGGAGATGTATAAAGTGAAATAGCTCCGGAGTTTAAATTAGAATTAAAGGTTTGAGCGAAGCGGTAAGCTTTGGCAGAAAGTAAGGTAGCAATGGTCCCTTCGGAAGAAAAATTATTTAGGAACGAAGAAAAAGTTAAGTTAGAATGGACATATTTTGTAAAAACCCAGAAAGAATATGAGGAAGTGTAACTAGTAAGAATAGTACATTTTCTACTGAGGAAAGAGGTTTTAGTGTCGTAGAGATTTTACACAATACCAAGATAAAATAGGAATAGAATGAATTTATGTAATTTGAAGAGTGCGGATATTCCTGAAGGAATGGAACGAGAACAACCAGAGATAAGGTAAAGAGACAGAAAATGAAATGCATTCCTCCTTCCAGAAAGAATCACCTCTGTTACGAGTTCCCTGTATTCCGAGAGATCCCTCTCTCTAAAGGAGATATATATATATATATATATATATATATATATATATATATATATATATATATATATATATATATATATATATATATATATATATATATATATATATATATATATATATATATATATATATATATATATATATATATATATATATATATATATATATATATATTTGTGATAGTGATTCATCTGCAGAAGGTGGATCCCTTAAAGGAAGTGATTATGACCTTTGTGGAGGGCAAAGAGGGCACTTTGCGGGACAAAGAAACCTTAACCCCTTTGGAATGGACTTGGAAGTCTCTAGTAATAGGAGCTCAATTGTATCTCAAGATCAGGTCAGTTTCTAAACAAATTGCTATATATATATATATATATATATATATATATATATATATATATATATATATATATATATATATATATATATATATATATATATATATATATATATATATATATATATATATATATATATATATATATATATATATATATATATATATATATATATATATATATAATAATAATATATATATATATATATATATATATATATATATATATATATATATATATATATATATATATATATATATATATATATATATATATATATATATATATATATATATATATATATATATATATATATATATATATATATATATATATATATATATATATATATATATATATATATATATATATATATATATATATATATATATATATATATATATATATATATATATATATTCTAATTCTATTAATATTTTTCGATATTTTCAAAATAAAAATTTTCAATATATATATATATATATATATATATATATATATATATATATATATATATATATATATATATATATATATATATATATATATATATATATATATATATATATATATATATATATATATATATATATATATATATATATAACGAACTTTTTATAATTAAATATTAATATATATATATGTAACTAGTGTGAAGATGGTAGATGTTTGTATTAATTTATAAGAGTATTGGAGCTCGAATTTGCGATGACGTTTAACTTTTTGTCTGTCTGTTTGTATACCACAGGAAACCCCTGGCCATAAATTTATTATTCCAGAAATTCGACTTAGTACGGTAGGAGTCCATTTTTAATTAGAAGTGATGGATTTTTATTATTACTATTTTTATCATTGTGTTTACTTATTTATATTACAACTACTCTTGCGTTGTTTCTTTTTATACTTTTATTATTATTATTATTATTATTATTATTATTATTATTATTATTATTATTATTATTATTATTATTATTATTATTATTATTTTTATTATTAATATTTGTCTAATTATAATTATTATTATAAATACTATTATTTTATTATTATTAAATATGAATTATTATTATAATTATTATAATTATTATTATATTATTATTATATTATCATTATTATTATTAAATTATATTATCATTTTAATTTTTTATTATTATTATTATTAAATAATATTTTAATTGTTATTATTGTTATTATTATTATATTAATTATTAATTAATTATTATTATAATTATGTATTTTAAATCACTTATTATTCATCATTATTCAAAATACTTTTATTAATTTTCCATATTTTATTTTTGAAATTATTTGTCATTATCTTCCCATATTATTATTATTATTATTATTATTATTATTATTATTATTATTATTAAAATTATTTCATTATTACTATTATTATTATAGTATTATTATTATTATTATTATTTATTTATTATTATTATTATTATTATTATTATTATTATTATTATTATTATTATTATTATTATTATTATTATTTTCATTATAATTATTATTATTATTATTCCAAAATTTTGAAAGATATTAATATTATTAATAATAATAATTATTATTATTTATTATTATTATTATAATTATCATTATTATTATTAGTATCATCATCATTATTTTAATATTATTATTATTATTATTATCATTTATTATTACATTTATGATGCTAATATTCTGAAAATTATTATATTATTAATATTATTATTAATGAATTATTTTTTATTATTATTATTATTTCTAGTTTTCATAGTAATTATTATTATTATTATTATTATTATTACTATTATTATTACTATTATTATTATTATTATTATTATTATTAATTTTATTATTTTCAATTTTCTTTGATAACACTATGTTTACCTCTTCCTTTGTTTTTTTTGAAAGAATATTTTACAGTAGTTAGAAACCTTTATTTCATTTTTCATATATTAGTATAAAATTTTTTTATTCCTTTAAATTTATTTTTTTTCTTTCGAAATAATACAGGGCGCGTCTACAACAGCCTATATATATATATATATATATATATATATATATATATATATATATATATATATATATATATATATATATATATATATATATATATATATATATATATATATATATATATATATATATATTTAAAATTTATAGAAAAAAATTAATATGTGATGTTCCTTATTCGTTTATTTATGTTTTTTTTGTAGACGTGACTGTATGTCGAAAATATTTGGAATTATTATTTATTATTATTATTATTATTATTATTATTATTATTATTATTATTATTATTATTACTGTGTCGTTGTTTTTTTTATCCATTTTTTTATATATAAATTTGTATAGATACTTCTTTTCCTTTTTTTTCCCTAGACTTATAAAACCTCTTTTGTGATGATGTTGATGTGGATGTTGGGCAATGGGGTTAAAGATTGTCAATTTGATTAAAATATTTCGGTTGAATGGGTTGGATTATTTAGGGGGTTCTTGGGGAAAAAAATTAAATATACCCTTTAGTGTTTTTTTTTTTTTTTTTTTAATTCCTATTATTTTTTTTTATTCTCTTTTTGTTATTTTTTTAATTTTTCATGCTAAATAAAAAGTTAATTAACTAAATCAGGTATTAATATGGTGTGCAATTTCGGGAGTGTTAATTTATACTTAGGAAACTCTCTTTAAAGGGGAGCGTTAGTGGAGCGTTGGTAGAGCGTCGGCGGAGCGTTGGAAAGCCTACTTAATAGTCTATTTACAGAAATATTTTTTCAAAATGTATAACAATTTTTTTTAATGTAAAATTTGGGAAACGAAATAAATTGTATATATATATATATATATATATATATATATATATATATATATATATATATATATATATATATATATATATATATATATATATATATATATATATATATATATATATAATTTTTAATATTTTTTATCTCCCCTACCCCCTCCCCCCGATTTATAACCCTTTTAAACAAAAATATTTAAATCCCTTTTTTTCAATAGTTTATATTTGTAAATGTTTTATTCCAATGTTATTATAAGGATCAATGAAATTTGGTTGTAATAAGTAAAATATTATTATTATTATTATTATTATTATTATTATTATTATTATTATTATTATTATTATTTTTTTTTTATTATCATTTAGTTAATTAATTAAAGATTCCAATAAGTGCTTTGTAATAAAAGTTTTAAGTTAAATAAGAAATATTTTATATGTTATTCTGGTGCTATTATTTTAATCATAAAAGTAAAAATTTTTAATGATTAGTGAATTAATTTAAAAAATAATAATAGAAAATAGTAATAAAAATAATAATAGTAATAATAATTATAATAATAATAATAAGTAAATAAATAAAATAATATTTACCAAATATTTAAAATATTTAACCTCACAAAATTATTTAAAAAATTTAATTTAAAATATATATATATTATTTAAATTTATTAAAAATTAATTTAATACAATTAAAAAAATTAAATTACTTTTTGAAAAGTAACAAATCAAGTAAATAAATAAAAATAAAAACAATTTAACAGCTTAATTTTTATTTATGTAAAACACTAATTTTAAAGTTCCACTTTTTTTGTAAGTTGAAAAATAAATGATTTGGTATATTAATAATAATTATTATTATTATTGAATGATGATGATGACAAGTTTAAATTATCGAACGTTATTATTATTAATTATTATCATTATTATTATAATTATTATTATTATCATTATTATTATCATCATTTTCCATATTATTATTATTATTATTATTATTATTATTATTATTGTTATTATTATTATTATTGTTATTATTATTATTATTTTTTTTATATTTTAAAAAAAAAAAAAAAAATTTTATATTTTTTATATTTTTAATTTGCGATTTTCATTATCATTATATTATTATTATTATTATTATTATTATTATTATTATTATTATTATTATTATTATTATTATTATTAATATTATTATTATTATTATTATTAGTTATTATTATTATTATTCCAATATTAAAGCATTTCATTATTCTAAATTTTTAATGTTAGTTTATGAGTTTAATGTGGTTTACTTTCCCATTAATTATATGAATACTTAAAATTTAAGATATTTTTTTAAAGAAATTGTATTTTATACTTTTATTAATTTTTATTATTAATACTAAAAAAAAAAATAAAAAAAAAAAAAAAAACTATTTTTTTTTAATAATTCTTATTTGAGGATTATTATTTCTAAATATATTGTACCATTTATTATTCATGTATTTTAATAATGATAATGTTAAAAATTAATAATCATTTTAATATTAAATTAACTAAAAAAAATAATAATTTCAATAATAATAATAATAATAATAATAATAATAATAATAATAATAATAATAATAATAATAATAATAATAATAATAATAATAATAATAATAATAATAATAATAATAATAATAATAATAATAATAATATAATAATAATAATAATAATAATAATAATAATAATAATAATAAAATAATTATACTAATTTTAATAATAAGGATGATGCAAGTTATTGAAATTATGTCTGTATATTTCGATGGTTATAATGCAATTCCATTTAAAATAGGAAAAATTACTCTTGTATTTCGAAGCCTGAAAAGTAAATTTTAATCTTAGTTTATCTCTTGAAATCTTCAAAACAATTTTTGAAAATCTTCTTGCAGAAAAAGGAAGAAAAATTTGTTGAAGAAAGAGGAAAAAGCATTTCACTGCCTCTTCAAATAGCAAAACAAGACGAGTCTGATAAAGAAAGTTCGGAGCAATCTTCTGAAGAGAGCGAAGAAGGAAAACGCACTAGTATTTCTTCAACTGAAGATTTAAGTACGGTTCGAGAAACGATAGAAATGCTCAAACAGACTTCTTCCGAAGATAATTTAGAAAACTCTGATTTAGAAAGACTTCCTTGCACCAGTTAATGAATGCATTAGTAAATTGTCTTCAATCACAACAGAAACACAGGCGGAACGAAAGGGCAGAAAGCAGACGCTCTCCTATTCCAGATAATTGGGAAGATTTTCTTCTTCCACCTCAACCAGGAAGAAGAAGTAGATTATCTTCACTAGGTTCAGATGCAGGCTCCATTAGTGGAATAAGATCTCCCTCCCCGTCAGTTATGCTTGTAGAAACCTCCTTCTGTGGTAATCAGCCAATTGAAGACCCATGAGATTAGTGTAATAATTTCTGTATATTTTACTGTTACTGGGAATCAAGTGACCCTTTCCCATCTCTTCTCTCCAAGTCTGTTCTCGTCTTTCACGTGAGGAAGTTTCTTTAAATAAAATTTTTTTTTATATATAAATACACGTACTGTATTTGACCAATTCCGCTGCTATGTAATGTAAGTTTCCAGATGCACGATGTTTTCAAAATAATTATATAAAAAAAATTAATTATTTGAAATTGTTTTTCGAATGATAACTAGAATTTTATTTAGCGTTACGTTTTTTTTTTTTAAAAAATTTTTTTTTTTTTTTAATTTTATTTTTTAAAGAGTTGTCCACAGTTTTTAACTCTTTTTTTTTTAATGCTAAAAACTGCTTTTAAGTTTCGATAATAATTAATACACATTGAATAATTAATTTACTGTAATGCAATTTTTTAATTAAAAGCTTATTTTAAAAGTACATTTGAGGCATTTTGTCGATGAAAGTTGTGTCGGGAAAACGACAACTCTAGTTGAAGCTCTTTCGGTTGTAGACCGATTGCTTATGTGTTGTTTTAATAGTTTTTATTTATTAATATTTTTTTTAAAGAAAAAATATATTTTTTATTTTTATTATAATTTTTTTTTTTTTAAAAATAACCACTACTCCCAGTTTTAATGCTTGTGATATTAGGCAGAGCAGTTGCTTTGATTTTTTTTTTTTTTTTTTTTTTTTTTTTTTTTTTAAGTCTGTCAGTCAGTTTTTTGAGTTTTGAGTTTTTGAGTTTTTTTTTTTTTTTTTTTTTTTTTTTTTTTTTTTTTTTTTGAACGAATGAGAACGATGCAACATTTCGAATGCTTTTGGGCTCATCTTTTTCTTTTAGTCTTTACTTCTCACTTCTTATTAGCATCATTATAATTAGTATTATTATTATTATTACTCTAGTATTTAGTAATATTTAAATATTGTTTATACATTTTGATGAATAAGCATATATATATATATATATATATATATATATATATATATATATATATATATATATATATATATATATATATATATATATATATATATATATATATATATATATATATATATATATATTATATATGCATTCTTATTTTCAGAGTCCGCCAGGAGCCTCTTTCTATACACCTAATCATAGATCTTAATTAAAAAAAAAATATTCTGTAAATTTCAAAGTTTCTTGTTAAATATTTCAAATTTATATTTAAATACTTGATATTACTACCAAATAATAATAATAATAATAATAATAATAATAATAATAATAATAATTGTTATTAATTTTATTAAAATTTATTATTATTATCATTAATTATTTATTATTTATTCCACATTATTATTATAATTATCATTAAATATCATTATTATTATCACCATTATTATTATTTTTTATTATTATATTATTATTATTATTACTATTATTAATTATTATTTTGCAATAACATTTTCATGCCATTCAATTGATTATTAATATGCAAATTTTATTAGGAATAATAATAATAGTAAATAATAAATAATAATAATAAAAATATAATAATAATAACAATAATAACAATAATGATAATAATAATAATTTTGATGTTCTCATTGTTTGTGCTTTTTTTTTTTGAATTGTTACCTTTAATAGATAAATAATAAGTTCAGTTATTCAATTATAATTTGTTTTTCAATACAAAAGAAAAAAAACTCTGTTTAAATCTGTATTTCTTATATTTATGATACACACACACATTGTCGGACTGTATTGTATTCATATATACAATGTGATAGCCTACGTACGTTTATATATATATATATATATATATATATATATATATATATATATATATATATATATATATATATATATATATATATATATATATATATATATATATATATATATATAATTTTCATATGAACATACTAGTTACTTAAATAGTGTTGTCCTTTACTAAGCTAGTTAAATTTACTAAATTAAATTTAAATTTATTATTAAATTTTTGTATTACTTTCTTTGTATTGTTCAACAGATTTTGCTAATCCCATTTTTCAGGATTTTGTTATTACTAATTCTTTTTTCAGTATTTAAATAATAATAATAAAAAAAAGACATATTTTGTAAATTAGTGTTTAGAATTGTTAGTAAAATTTAGAAATTAGTAACATGTATTATTGATATTAGTAATAAGTTACCAATAAGATTACTGTTGAAAAATAAGAAAAAAGTGTTCTCTTGTTAAATCATATCTTACTTCTATATGCCTTAAAACCTTCTTTATATATATATATATATATATATATATATATATATATATATATATATATATATATATATATATATATATATATATATATATATATATATATATATATATATATATATATATATATATATATATATATATATATATATATATATATATATATATATATATATATATATATATATATATATATATATATATATATATATATATATATATATATATATATATATATATATATATATATATATATATATATATATATATATATATATATATATATATATATATATATATATGGTAATGAAATACTTGTTCAAATCATTTTCGCAACATGAACCAAGCAACATAAATTCAATCTACAATCACATGTGTAAATGAAAGCTTCTACGAAAAAGGAAAAACTATCCAGGTATGTATTTAATAATAATTCAAATTCAAATTCAAAATTCCTTTTTCATTGAACGTAGGCTATAATTTACAATATGTAGTAGGTCCTATACTACTAACTATACCAATAATAATAATAATAATAATAATAATAATAATAATAATAATAATAATAATAATAATAATAATAATAATAATAATAATAATAATAATAATAATAATAATAATAATAATAATGAAGTGACTGTACAGTTATCTGAAAAGGGACTTCTAAGGGGATACACATTGGTTTACCATTGAGCCCCAAAGTTTAGTAGCTAAATAAGTTTTTTAATTTTATTATTAAAAAGTAAATACTAAAATGGTGCATATAACAAAATGAGTGATAAAGATAATGCTTATTAAAATACAAATATCTTATAAAATTAATAATAGCGAAAATAGTAATAACAATATTAATAATAATAAAATAATAATAATAATAATAATAATAATAATAATAATAATAATAATAATAATAATAATAATAATAATAATAATAATAATAATAATAATAATAATAATAATGAGAGGAAGAAGAAGAGGAAGAAAATATTCACAAATATAATAATGATCTTAAAAATATAATAATAATCATAATAATTATGGTAAGGAAGTACTAATAATATTAACAACTATAATAATAATAACGATGATAATAATAATAAAAATTGTAATAGCAACAATAATAAGGCTTATAGTACTGATTCCAAAGCTAACTTCAATTACGGCAATAATTTAAATGTATTAAAAGAATTATCAAAAATAAAGGTAAAGGCAATTCCAAATACCATATATACCATATATGGTAAAGTCTGGAACACACTTCCTTCTTCTATTTTCCCAACTTCCTATGACTTACACACCTTCAAACGTCGTGTTTCAGGTCACGTCGGCTTTTAATTTGACCAGGTTTCCGTCTTTCCCCCTAACTCTGGTGGAATTTTAGTAGACCTCTGGCCTTTGCCCACCAGATGTGAAATAAAAAAAAAAAATATATATATATATATATATATATATATATATATATATATATATATATATATATATATATATATATATATATATATATATATATTATATATATATATATATATATATATAATATATATTTAATAATAATAATAATAATAATAATAATAATAATAAAATAATAATAATAATAATTAATTTTTTTCAAATAATGCCCATTATAACTGTTTAAAAAAAAAATTTTTAATTTTTTTTTTTTTTTGAAGAATTAAGATGAAATTTAGGAAGCTGCG